>MU224820.1:1528064-1556289 GCA_018584345.1 Thuja plicata
TTTTCAGTAGATCAGATGAATGAATGGTTAAGTAGATACAAGTGCAGAAATATAATAAAAGTTTTAAGAGTTACTGATTCACCCCTCCCCTCTCAGTAAACTCTATTAGTCCTGAATATTTCCAACAGGGTGGTCTAAGACCTGAAGGACAAGGCCTTTGCTTGCCAATATTGGTAGAATTTTCATGAAAACCCAAAGAAAATCTAGTCATTGGAGTTGAATCAATAGGGAAAGTTATCATTTTTACATCTATACCTCCTAGTGTTAGAACTTCAAATATAGACTATCTAGGCACTCAGATTCAATCAAAACAAGAACATGGTGGTGAATCAAGTGCTACTAACCCAGGTGGGTATGGTATGGGAACTAGTACTGGTTGTGGTGAACAATCACAACCAAACCATCAACATGGTGGTTAATCAAGTGCTAGTACCACTGGTGGGGATGATATGTGTACTAGTACTAGTTTTGATGAACATGTGAAACACTAAGAAATATCTCAAAATAGGCCAATAGTAGAAGATACAATACAATATCCTAGTGGAAGGGATCAAGGCAATGTGAAGAAGAAAATGGTTATGACAAAAATGACTAGTACAACTCCAACTCCATCAATTTTCAGTTCCACTACAAAGGTATTTTTTGTAGATTCAAAACAAACCCCTCAGAATACTCCAATAACTCTAGTTGTAAGTGACTTTTGGATAGGATTAGGAATGGGTATTGGTAATCCTCAAAATGGCTTAGTTTTGACCATAGGAATAGGTGGAGGGGCCTACATCATTGCAATTTCTATTACAATTCAAACATTCAATTGTATTAGCATCCCCAAATTTTCATTACACTGTTTTCTTTGATCAATTTATACACAAAAATATGAATAAAGAAAATAAAAACATAATGAAGAGGGTTGTGGCTATTGAAACTTTAGAGGAATAACCTACATCAAATAAGGTATTTCTCACATATGACGCAAACAAAGAAATGATGGAGTATATTTTTTTTATGCCCCCAAATATTGAATATAAAAATCTACAACAGAGTCATACAGATCCCTCTGAATTTCATGTTAGCATTATCCAAATGGGTTTTCCAAAGTTAAAAAATGTGGACAAAATTAATGTGTCAAAAAAGACCAATGAAGTGGTCTGCGCATTACTACTCAACATGGAGAGAGAGAAAAATAAGTTGCAGAGACAAATAGAAAATTTATAAGAAGACCTAGAAAATGAAAAAGCAAAGAGGAAAGCAATAGATAACAAGAGAAGTGAATTATAGAAAATGATAAAAAAAAATTGTCTCTACATCTATAATTACAGAGAGATAACATATGGTAGAAAAACTAAATGAAGTGAAGTAATAGTTGGCTAAAAGCATAAAAAAATTTGAGAACAAAAGAGCTTTTTCAAATAAATTAGACAAAAGGGTGGAGAATGTTGTTGCCAAAATAAAAAATTTACAAATCCAATTGGACCATCAAACATAAAGGTAAAAAGAGTTGGTAGAAAAAGAAAGGGAATAAATAAAAATCATTGAAATATTGACACAATAGTTGTAGAAGATAAAAACTATAATCAAAACTTCCGAGGACAATTTGAATGAAACTACTAAAAATACAATGAGGTATATAAAAGAAAAAAATGGGGGCAAATAATGCAGAGGAATGACCAGTTTTGTTAGTGGTTTGAATTGAATGAAAGTATGAGATTACATTATGGGAAGCTCAATGAATACATTTCTCATAACAGAGAGGTTTGTTGAAGAGAGGGAATTGTACAACAAATTTTGGAAATAGTCTACTAAGCCAGTGACAATTGTTTGGCATCAAAGGGAATTCACAGTTGCATTTATGTCTTAGTAAAGGAATCATATATCATTAAAAAATGTGTGAAACTAAAACAAGCATAATAATATCTAGGTAAAGCTGCAAAAAAGTTGAAGAAACTGCATGAAAAGGAACAAAATTGATAGAGATTGGTTTTCCGAAGAGTGTCGATGGAAAAAATCAATACATTGGAAATGTTTCTTCCAAAATGAAGATAGAGGAGAAAATAAAGGGTGATGTAGACCAGTTTCCTAAGGACACAAATGAGGTTATTTTTATGAATTGCATCGAACCATTCATAACGTTGAATACAATATTGGATGAAACATTGGTATCACATTCCTCTTCAAAATATTAATTGGTGACAAATTTGCAGGTCACTTACAATATGTTACAAAAAATTGGAATTACATTTGATGGAGAGTGGAGCACCCTAAAAAAATTGATACAATGATTTATTAATATGTATTGTATCAAATTGCTGATATCCTTGAAAGAATTTTTTTTGGGTACAATCAGTTCAAGTATAACTTCCTTCTATCAATTGTCAACAAAATTCAAATTCACATATAGAATGATAGAAAGGATTGTAGTTCCATCAAGTGATCAATGGAGTGTTCTACAAAGGGCATTCAAACCAGTCACTATTATGTAGAGGCTAGTGGATAATTTGTTCAAATTCCCAAATCAAAGGTTAAAAGACTCTACTTGGGTGTGAGGTACAACTACTCACATCATACATCCCAACCTAGTTCACCATTCACCCAATCCTAATTAACTTCAAGGACCCAACTCAAGACCTCTCTATTGTCATTAATCTTCTATTTCCTAATATTTTCCTCCACTAGACTCCACATCCTAAGGTCTACACACACTCATCTTATCCATCCATACATACTGGACTATGTAATGTGGTTGTCCCAACCACTATTAACCCACTTTGGTTCAATAACCTAATAATTTGGATCACTCCCTATGGATCCAAAACTCACCCAACTAACCTACTATGCATCCCTACATTTGAATGCAAATATAATTTTATGTCCACTTTCTACTATGAGAATCAATACATCCTTAAGAACAATCACTGTAATCACCCTATGAAAAGGGTAACTTACCCCCTAACCTCTTCAATACCTTGGGACTCACCATAATACCATAAAAAAACCCCTTCCTCCTTCACAAAACTCCAATGATACACTCACAAAGGAAACTCTTCGCAAACTATCATGTCATTGTCTGAGACAGAATAATAGTCACTTCCTTGGCCCAAACACGTGCCAAACCCTTGCATGGACCCCATGAAACTCCTAGGAAATTTATAATACATATCCACCTAATAAAAAGAAAATATTAGAGGATTATTACATGTGCAATCACTAAGGGATCACATTTATGTCCTCTCGGGTTACCCTATTTGAGGGTTTGGCAATTTTCAGTCAAAATCCGATATCTTTTT
Source organism: Thuja plicata (assembly GCA_018584345.1). NCBI lineage: Eukaryota > Viridiplantae > Streptophyta > Pinopsida > Cupressales > Cupressaceae > Thuja > Thuja plicata. The sequence goes on from MU224820.1 coordinate 1,531,349, forward strand.
GTTTACTCAACCAAATACAATCCCAAAAAAACTAAAATACTCTTAGTTAATTTTATAAACATTAAAAATCAAAAATATTTCAAATCAATAACATTCAAATCTAATAAAACACAAATTAAGATGACTGTAATGTCTGTCCAAACATGGAAAAATGCAGTAAAACTAATTTTTATTGAACTTAAAGCCTACTAAATTGAATCCTCTTTACTTGATTAGGATATTACATGTTAAATAAACCTCTATAAATCCCATATAACAAACATCCAACTTTTAAACTACCCTTGAACTGACTAGAATCAGTTAGAAATTGACTATCCTCCCATTTTGTAGCAATTACAAAGGTTTTAAAATATTGTCAAGTTCACAACTAAGTTGTCAACTCAAAAACCATATATCTAATGAACCCCATTACATAATAATGGTCTTTTAATGACCTAAAAAACTCAAAACACTAATTAAAACTCTACTTCTACCCCTTAGATCATTACATTAGCCCTTATAGACCTTATTTTGCCCATATGGCAATATTACATCTTTTTGCACTTTTAGTGCATCTCATTACATTTTGTGGCTCTATAGAACAAATTACATAGATTTAAAACCTTTTAGGTCTCATTAGAATTCATCTCTTCTTGGATCTCCATTAGGACCTCATGGTGACCCCTATGCTATAGGTTCTCCTGCGCCATACTCCCCAAGTTTGAAATTTTTCCAAGTCCTCATAGAAACACCTGAAAAAAAAACATGTTAGTGAAAAAATTATGCCTCATTTGCACTTTAGGGTTGAATTGGTCTTGATGCTTGACCCTTCTTCTCCATGCTTGTTCCATCTTCCTTGTATCCCTCATCTTTACCTTAGGTTTTCCATTTATTTTTAATGTAACTCCTCCTTGTACTTTGTTGCTTCTTAGTAGCCATCCCATCATGCTCATAATCATTAGGATTTCTCCACACATATGCAACCCAAATGTCCTCATTACAAAAATAAATATCCCCACCTTCTCAAACACTTCACTCCAAAACCTAGGAGCCTTCTCATGGCACAAAAACTCAGCTTTAGTTTCTACATATGAGACCACACCAGCCTTCTCATTCTTCACCAACTGATATTCACTTTCATACCATTCTCCTTGGAATTCAACAACTCCCTCATTCATATTTAATTTTTCTTCACCTTGAGACTCACAACTCACTGTCAAAGGAGTACCTTGCATGATACCATCCTCCTCACTCAAAGGACATAACATTTTCCCAATGAATACTACTAAACCACCACATTAAATTCCCATAGGATTTGTATATGTGCTACCCTCACCATTATTTCAATATTCTTAAACATCTAGAACCTCTTTAGCATTGGGTTCTTCATCCTCTTTCAACAAATATTATTCCTTCTCATTCTCCCTCCTTTCTTCCTCAAGGATTTCTACAAGCTTCTATAGTATTTCTTAATTCTCTTCTAATACTCTCTCCAAGATTCTTAACTTCTCTTCTTGCTTCCTCTCTTCTTCTTTTCTCTTCTTTCTCTCTACTTCCTCCCTCTTCTGCTTCTTGTCATTTTTCAATAATTCTTTCCTCAACTTTATCAACTCCCTCTTTGATTGTGTAAAATCCATCTTCAAATTAATCACCAAATCAACATGCTCTGATACCACCTAATAAAGAGGCTAGTGGATCATTTTTTAACTCCCCAAATAAAAGTTTAAAAGAATCTACTTGGGTGTGAGATATAACTACTCACATCATGCATCCCAACCTAGTTCACCATTCACCCAATCCTAATTCACTTCAAGGACCCAACTCAAGACCTCTCAAAGGTTATTACTCTTCCATTTCCTAATATTTTATTCCAATGGAATCCACATCCTATGGTCAAAACACACTCATCTTAGTCATCCATACATACGGGACTATGTAATGTGACTATCCCAACCACTTTTACCCCACTTTGCTTCAATAACCCTATAACTTGGATCACTCCCTATGGATCCACCACTCAATGAAACAAGGATGAATCACCATAATACCATACCAAACCCTTTCCTCCTTCCCAAAACTCCAATGGAATACTCATGAAGAAAACTCTTCCGAAACTGCCATGTCACTATCTGAGAAAGAATAACAGTCACTTCCTTGGCCCAAACATGTGCCAAATCCTTGCATGGACCCCTACAACACCTGGCATAGTTAGAATAAATATCCACATCATCACTATCTAATATGAGATGTTTATTCAACATGAAATCACTAAGGGGTCACATTTATTTCCTCTCAAGTTATCCTATTTGAGGGTTTGGCAGTTTTTAGTCAAAACCCATGTTGGAGCTCTAATTGTTTGGCAAAATGTAGAGTCCTATATAGTGATAAAAATCTAAAATGGAATCCTAAACTCCATGCCCAATAATTGATGACATTATGGAGTACATAAAATGGGATACAAAATGTATTAATTTTTATTTAAAAGTTGAGGGATTGAGGAAGGAAGCTCTGTGACAGGAACAATGAAAATTCTGTAAGCGAAGGTTTCAGAGATGTTGGAATTTTGACCTGCTGAAAAGATGATGTCGAAAGAGAATGAAAATCATCCAAAATTGAAAATATAAAATAGACCCAGTTTGAAAACTCAAATTTCCTATCTCCAGTAAAAATATTATGTTCATACAATCATTTTTGGATTTTTGGCCAAAGCCAAATCCGAAAGATAGGTAGTTATTAGTTAGTTTGTTGATTATTTTTTTCAAAAGAAGTTTTTAAATTTTAACATAGAGTGGTGTCTCTTCACCCTAAAGTGGTGTGAAAAACATTAATCCACATATAATATATGTTGTGTAAAATGTAAACAAAAAAAGGGGAACAAACACATTGTATAATAGAGTTTGATCACAATTGCAACATGAAATGTAATGTACTATTTTTTAACATTAATAAAGAAATAAGTGCTTTTTCTTTCACTTATGGTAATAGTTTTTAATTTTTTTTAGTTAGTCTCTCAGATAAATCTATTTAGATGGATTGTTTCATTGTGTTTAATTCTCATGTTATTTGTAAAGTGAAAAATATATACAGTTTGATCATCAGTTGAAAGGTGTGGTTGACAAACTTTCCTCTGTTCTATTGGTCTCTCAAAGACAAAGTTAAATTCAGTAGAACTAACTGTATAATATGGTTTCAATTATAATTCACGTAGAATCCCTTGAAATGATGGTCTTTTTATATACAAGTTATTAAAAATGTCTCTGAGGTGTATGTAGGATTGATATAGAATTGATTCTATTGCCCAAGTAGAAGAAAGGGAGTGATCTTATTAATAATTGGAATATAGTCATTCAGTTCATTGTTAAAATTTTGTGATATTTTATTCCTTTGATCTATTTCATTTTATATACCTTTGTCAAACATTTACTATTAATCAAAGCATTTCAGTTTTTGCAGCATTCAATCTACAATTGATTGAGATACTTAAAATTTGATTTCTCTCAAGTTTACATGTCACCTTGAGAGAATCCACAAGTTTTATATTCATTTATCTGCTATAAAAAGCCTTTGAATCAATAGATTTGGTTAAGGTACATGCCTATCAGCCTTGGCTTTGCAGAGCCATTATTGTAGAAGTTCAAACCTACATTTGGTTAAACTTGTTAGTTGGAAAAAACAATTGGGTTTCCCAGCATTGGATTTCAAAGTACATAGGAAATCCAAACCATCATTTTTGGGCACCAAAAAATTGGCGAATCTGGTAGGGATTTGTCTATGAAAAACAATGTTGAAGATCACCTAGAATATCTGGTGATATAATTAAGACTCTAATGTAGATAAGAACTCAAAAGATAGTAAGTTTTTCCTTCTGGAAAGAAGGTGGTGATTCTATTTAACAAAACATTTTAGTTAGTGACTCTAATGAGGGAGAAGACCTAGACAGAGATAAGTAAAGTTTTCCTCTTTAAAGAGGTGGAAACTCTATTGACAAGAACCTAATCTATAAAGAAATAAGTTACTACAAATTCAGATATTTCGTATGTACCAAAATACATATTCACATAAAGTATCAAACTTTTGTGACCCAAGACCATAGTTTATTATTGAAGTATATAAACCATTGAGTTTTTATAACATCCTTGATGGTCAAAAAGGTTTTCCTCTTAAACTAAAATAATATGTTCCAAAATTTTGTCGATATGGATCAGAATCACCAATGGAGCATTTGTAGGAATTTTGTAAATTTATTTAAGATTATCATATCTATGCAGAAGGTGTGATTATGAAACTATTTGTAAGATCATTGAAAGATCATGCATATTTTCTTTTTAGTATGACACCTGAACAAAGTATCTCATCGTGGAGAGATTTTGAGCAATGGTTTCTTGATATGTTTCATGATGCAAGTGAAGATGACATGCATTATGAACAGGATGAGATTCAGGATCACAATATGGAAGAGGATTCTTACATATCTGCTTTGGATGCATTTTTTAGTTTGGAGAGATTTGAGGGGGAGTCTACAACATATTTGTTCATAATGATGGTAAGCATTTTAAAAGAGATTCCATCTGACATCATGCCTTCAAACAAGGAATTAGTAAGAAAGTTTTTGGAGTTAATAATATCACTATATGACCCGGTTTTGAAGCCCATTTTTCTGATATTAGAAAAGGATGATGAAGATAGAGAAGATGAGGCTTATGGTCAGATTGAACAAGGCCTTATGCTTGATAATTATCTCAGTGGGAAAGAAGATAGCATGAATTATGAGGAGGAAGAAAATTGGAATCAAGTTGAAGAAGAATTTGTACATGATGAGATGTGTATGGAAATAGGTATCAGTGACCATGATGATGAGAAAGAAAACTTTCTTAGTACAAAAGAAATTTCATCTTTGTTAGACATGGAATATCAAAAACATATTGAGAAGAGTGATCAAAATTATTTTCATCATGATAAGCAAGTTAATGGAACAGTATATATTCAGGGAGTAGTAGATGAAGGAGATGATAACTTCCAAAAATCAAATAGAGGAGATAAAATAGAACATCATACAACATATGAACAGCAGGAAGTTTCATAAAATAATGTCAATGAAGATATTAGTCTTATTGATGAAACATCCAATGATCTTGATGAAAAATCTCATGAAGTTGTGCCTGAATTTTCTATGTTCTTGAATCCACTGTTTGAAGACAAAGTAGAGGAAGATAAATATGTGTTCTCTATGTTCTGGAATCCATTATGTGAAGGATATTTCATATACAATCAAATCTATCAACATCATGATGAAGGTAGCAAGCCTAATGATGATTTTGAAGTTGATAACGCTCAAAATATACATTCAGAAGGTAAGATATCATTCAGTTCATCCTATGAGAAAGATTTATATCAGACATCTGAAGATGAGACTTTAATAAACAAGAATAATTAATGATGAGAATATGTTGAAGAAAAGTACAACAAAATATCCAAGTATCCCACTCGATCAGATTCTTGATATAAAAGAAGTATTAGTTCCTAAATATGAGTTACCTTCAAAACCTTTATGTGAGGAGAAACAATATCTGGAGAATGGAAATGGGGCAGATTGTGTGCAAGGAAACATCCAAGCAGAAGAACTTAGTTTAGATACTTATATGATTGATCATATGCAGAGGGGTCCTCCATCGAATAAAGAACACAGTGCACGAGATGATTTTCTCAAAGAAAAAACATAAATCAAAAGACAAAGACTGCATTAATGAAGTGGAACCAATAAGTATTCTCTATAAGGATGATATATATAATACAACAAGGGATCAGAAGTTTGGGCTAAATAGTTATGAGATTTTTTTGTTTTAAAATACTATTTTTGATAAAGATAAGGAACAATATAATATCATATTCAAGAGATTCATAGTGTTACATGAACAGAATAAAAATTTTGACAGAGGGAAATAACATTCTTCACTTTTTGGGGGCATGGGCCAACCAATCTTCAATTTACATAAGTTAAAGAGTAGATACTTAGTCTGCTTCTCTAGAGATAACTAAGATCTCGCTATGCTCATAGGGAGCATACATCCCGAGAAAGAGCCTATTGGAGCTCTAATTTTTTGGCAAAATTTAGAGTCCTATATAGTGATAAAACTCTACAACGGCATCCTAAAATCAATGCCCAATAATTGTTGAAATTATGGAGTACATGAAATGGGATACAAAAATATATTAATTTGTAATTAAAATTTGAGGGATTAAGGAAGGAAGCTTGGTGATATGAACAATGAAAATTCTGTAAGCAAAGGTTTCAGAGATGCTGGAATTTTGACCTGCTGAAAAGATGATGTCGACGGAGAATGCAAACGATCCAAAATTGAAAATCTAAAATAGAACCAGTTCGGAAAATCAAATTTCCTATCTCAAGTAAAAATCTTATGTTCGTACAATTACTTATGGATTTTTGACCGAAGGCAAATCTGAAAGATAGGTAGTTACACAAGTTATTAAAACTGTCTCTGAGGTGTATGTAGGATTGATATAGAATTGACTCTATTGCACAAGTAGGAGCAAGGCATAGATCTTATTAATAATTGGAGTATAGTCATTCAGTTCATTGTTCAAAGTTTGTGATATTTTATTCCTTTGATCTATTTCATTTACATACCTGTTGTCAAACATTTACTATTAATCAAAGCATTTTAGTTTTGCAGCATTGAATATACAATTGATTGAGATACTTATAATTTGATTTCTCTCAAGTTTACTTGTCACCTTGAGAGAATCCACAAGTTTTATATTCAGTTATCTACTATAAATAGCCTTTGAATCAATAGATTTGGTTAAGGTACATGCCTACCAGCCTTGGCTTTGCAGAGATAGAATTGCAGAAGTTCAAACCTCCATTTGGTTGAACTTGTTAGTTGGGAAAAACTATTAGGTTTCCCAGCATTGGATTGGAAAGTCCATAGGAAATCCAAACCATCATTTTTGGGCACCAACAACCTGATATATTTTTGTTTACTCAACCAAATAAAATCCCACAAAAACCAAAATACTCATAGTTCATTGAAGAAACATTCTAAATCAAAAATATTTCAAAATAGTAGCATTCAGATCTATGAAAACATGAATTAAGATGATTGTAATGACTGTCCAAACATGAAAAAATTCAATTAAACCAATTTTTAATGAACTTCAAACCTATTACATCGAATCCTCTTTACTTGATTAGGTTATTACATGATAAATATACCTCTTTCATTCTCATATAGCTGACAACCAACTTTTAAAGTACCCTTGAATCGACTAGAATTAGTTAGAAACTGATTGTCCTCCTGTTTGTGCATATAATTACATTTTGTGGCTCTATTGGCTAGATTACATAGATTTAAGACCTTTTAGGTCTCATTAGACTTCATCTCTTCTTGGATCTCCATTAGGGCCTCATGGTGACCCCTATGCTCTAGGTTCTCCTGCACCACACTATAGGCCATCCTATAGAGATATAGATTATACCATATAAACTTACTAGTATGAAAGAGATAATATAAATTACAATTTCTACTATCTTCTATGACTCCAATTATTAAAATTTTATTGAAAAAAATATTTGTTTTAATTTGAACTTCATTTTAATTTTTAAAGGATTCTGATAAATGTTATTTGGGTGGGGTTTTGTGTAATTGGATTATATTTTAGTTTTCCACGTGTAAAAAAAAGTTCTTGTAAAATTAACAAAATATTCACTTGTAGATCTAAGTAATGATAAGTAGAAAAAATAAAATTTATACCATCATGGAATTATAATTAATAAATTTTTATTTATTTATTTATTTATTTATTTTTTTGTGTGTGTGTAACATGTTGTCACACAAAAAATTGTATCTCTGATTACAAATGGAGATTTTTCTTTTCAAGTTTGTTCTATATCCTCTATAGGCTTTAGGCCTAGGAAATCGATTGACTTGTGTCATATGATAAGTCTTATATGTTTGAAACACTGAGAGGGGGGGGGGTGAATCAGTGTTTAACTATTATTCTATTTCAGAAAATTTAAACATAAATCAAATATATATCACTTGAAGCTTAACACAAGAACACATAACAGATGATATGATTACGGGGAAACCTTGATCAGAGGAAAACCTAGTGGGATTTAGTACCCACAAATATTGCACTAGTATAATGAACCTGTTAAAGTTCCTTTGCCATGTTAGGAGAAGTATTTACAATGTAAGTACAATGACCTGGTTAAAGGCTTGACCCTGTTAGGAGTCTTTTACAAACAACCCTGTTAGGGGTGAGGACTCACTTTCCAAGAGCTCACTGCTCAATTAGAAATAAGGCTACAACCTTCTGAGAGTAGATATGCACTATATCCAAAAGTGAACTACTATATATGACACAAATGTTTGACCAGTTCTGATTATGCACTTATGCTCTTATCTTCTTTTAGGGCTCTATCTCATACTCACATCTTTATACTATTCTTCTATCTCTTCTCTGCATATTTCTTTGACACGTGTAATATGTCTTTACATTGCATATATATATGTTTATGCTTGAATAGATGCGACTATAAACAAGACCTTAGTCGGCCCAAAAAAAAAATTCACAATGCTTCCAAACAAATTGGCTTAAGCGTGTTTACAATAATTTTTAATACATGATTACAAACTTATTACAATAGACGCTTAGCCTTTACACAACAAAATATTACATGCTAATCAAAAACTTGAAGTCAGCTTCATACTCTGTATTCTAAACTGCTAGTGTACTTGTTCTTTCTGTAACTTGTCCATACTGACATTCTGTACCATGTGTGTATAGGGTAAGCATAAAAACATATCATAGAGCTTATGTCTGAAGGCACTTAGTCTGATTCAGTTGTACGCATGTGAGTTGGTGCTCTGATCATCTGTGTATTCTTTGTTATGTCTTGTCTACTATACTTAGTCAATTTTCACTACAAAGATTGCTGTCAAAACTTCATATGACTTTGTTGCCATAATGACAACAAAAACTAAGTCATATACTCCCTGGGAGTCAACTTTCCAACAATTTCCCCCTTTGTCATTAATGGAAACAAAGGAATGTGGCCAAGTTACTCAAAATTGACTAACACCAAAAATTGTATATTATCTTCTTTTAACATATACTAATATATCATATTTATTTGCATATATACACTACTACCCATACATACTTTACTCCCCCTTTGACATTAATGACAAAGGTGTCAAAATTTTAAGTCTCTAGATACTTACTCCATGTATACATCTGGATATGCTATATGCAGATTCTTTATCTCTTGCTACTAGAATGCCTTTACTGCATCAATTTTTTGTAGATGGGCGCATAAGGAATATGTAAGCTTTTCCATATTTTTCAAATCCATGTTGGGTCCTTGATCATAGGTAGAAATGGTTGCATCAATCTATTTAATGTTCTCATCTAGAATGCTAAGGAGAGTGCAAGTGCATTTCTCAGTTGAGTCTGCCTGATCCTTGTCTTACTGATCTCCATTTTATCTTTTTCTATCTTTTCTAACTAACCTTGATACATATTGTTGTAGATGTTTATGTATTGGGATGATGTTTCAACTGATTGTCTTATGTTATCAACCAAGATATCTACCTCTTCTATCTTTTTGATATGTTCAGAGGTGAGTTTACCTCTGTCCATGCAATTTTCTATAACCTTTCTACCTTTTGATGCCAAATCTTTCAACATTGTCTGACCAATATTTAATGACTTTAGATCTAAGGAAAAATTATTTATCAGTTCATTAAATCTTTCCTTTTTATACTCATCTTCTACAATTCTAGTAGTCAAGTCTATTAAACTTGTAAAGTGTACTTTGAAGCTTGTTAGGATGCTATCTACATCATCAACTCATTGAATTTTAGCCACTTTCTTTTCTGTAGGCACTAATTCATTCAGAATGTTCACTTATTCCAAAAAGAGATAGTTTCTCACAACTTGTTTCTCTTTGGATTTTTCCATGGCTAGGACACTGATCTTGATCATGTCTTCTTCTCCCCATGCATCTAGACTTGTTGAGTTAGGAGTTAAACTTGACAAAAATGAGGTTGATGGTTGAATAGATGGTGTGAATATAGTATTTTGACTGGTATCCATGCATTCAATTTTTACTGGGATCTCCATGACTGGTGTCTCATTAGTTTGATTATCTTCCTCTTTATTCAAATCTGTTGATTCTTTAGAGGGAACTTAATCTTGTTGTAAAGATGTGTCATGGATATCATTGTCAGAAGTGGTCATGGATATCTTGATATCATCAATCACTATAGTGTCTCCTAAATATTTTACTATATCAGAAGCTATTGAAACTGAGGGCATTCAAACCTGTGGACGTGTCTTGGGTGCATTTTGAATCACTATTTTTGTAACTTGTATGGGAGGAACTGGAGTTACCTTTTCTATAGGAATCATTGAAGGATACATATGTCTATCCATAAATACCTGCTCAAAAGCTTTCTGAGTCTCTTCACTAACCAAATCATACTCTTTATTCATGATATGAAGTGTTCTAGTTTTGGTTCTGAGATGAGGTTTAACTAAGTCCAGAAGTATAGCTTTCTCATCATGCAAGTAGATAGGGAGAAGAATATCTAATGTTTCTTCTCTTATCCTCATATCCTCTTCAATTTCTTACCTTTTTAATATGTCTAGTATGTTCCATAGTTTGTCTGGTATAACTGTCTTGAGTTCCAATACTAATATCTTGAACTTAATCATATGAGATATAACCATTGAATGAATTTTTGATTTGTCTATCTCTTGATACTTATCATAGACATTCTTGATAGATTCTAGTCTTCCTTCATTAACAATTCTATTCTTTAGGACTGTTAGACTGTGTCTGAATCCTACCTCAGGAGGGGCTTGTGTGTTCTTTACCTTTCTCCTTATGGTCCTTGAGGATGGATGACTTGTAGGAACTTGCTTCTTCCTTCTAGTTAACTTGCTGGGTACAGAAGGTGGACAAGGTTCTAAATCAATGGTGGCTGAAGGTGCAGATGTATCTTCATTTGATTTCTTCTTATTCTTCTTAGGCATAGCATCAGACTTTTTCATTTTTACTTCTGTGGGAGTTTTCTCAAGTTCTTTGGCTATCTTAGCTTCCCTAGCTCTATCAAGGTCTTCTTGTGTAACACCATGAACTTTTAGGATATTTGAAGTAATCCTTGATGCCTTCCTTTTGTTGTCAGCACTGTATAAGACAAAATCAACTTGATTTATCTTTTCTCTATATGTACCCCATCTAGGTTCATTGGGATCCTTGGGCGTAGATAAGAGGACTTGTGCATAACCTTCCAAAACATGTTCTTCAACTTCATAACCAAGTGGGTGAATCCATTTTTTTCTATGCTCAACTGCCTCCATGCAAGTATAGTCAGTCTCCACCATGAAGCATATGGTTTCTTTGTATTTATCAACTATCTTCTCAGGTATCCTGGACCTCTTCTGCATCTTGATCTTGAAGGTTTTGATATCTATGTCCATAGATTACTTTAGGCTACCCTCTAATGTAGCCTTGAGTGATATCTGGGACATAGTAGGTTTACTCTTGTCTAGGTAAAGATTGGCAACTTTACCTTATAATGTGGAAGTATAGATAGATGATTAATGAACCAAACTTGACTATCTTGCTCTTGTCATGCTTAATAGCTTGAATTTTCTCAATCAGCTATGTGTACAATATTTCACATAGATTGTACTGAGTGTTATCTCTCACCATCCTTATTGCTGCCAGAACTGTTGCTGTAGACACACTATTCAGTCTGCTTGCTTGTTGAAACTTGTATCCAAGTATCATAGTGAGTAGTTTGATATCATCCTCCTTAATAGGATCAAATGTCATACTGTGCCTATCACTTTTTGATAAACATGCTTGTTCAACCTAATTCTTAACATCCTTACCAGTAGGAAGAACTGGTCCATTTTTGGAAAGTCCAGTCATTTCATGAATTAGGTTTGTAGTGATGCAGACAGGAACCTCACCAATCCAATATAGGTCATCATGTATCCTGCTTAATAGGATTTTCACCCATTCTATCTCGTAAAACTCGTGCACATTAGAGTACTCAAATAAAGGGTTATCAGTGAGATGTGCGTATTCATCCTTGAATGAATAGTCTAGTTTCATCATTGAGGCCATGAAAGTAGCAATACTGTTATCTCCAAGTGTTTCCTTTTTAAAGTATATGTATGCACAAATGTCTTCAACATGCATGACTCCTAGAAAAGTCTTAGAAAATGCTCCTTGTACATCATCTGGTATGGACTTGAAGGGATGCTTCTTAAACAAAAATATTTTCCTTTTAGTAATGTTGAATACAACTAGAGTGGCCATACTTACTTGTTGCTTGGATAAATAGGGTTTCACAGCAATTCAAAATGATGTGACTGCTAGGGTTCTGTTTCAACTTGCAATCTATTCACAAACTGATCAAATCGATACCTTTGAATGCTTTGATGCTTAGTGCTCCTGTGCTCTACAAATTTTACGATCTCAGATGTAAACAATGAGAATAACCAATCAATCCATTGATTTATATAAATTTTTTCTTGCATTTAATGTTGTAAGTGCTTTTACTGAGACTTTCAAACTTTATTCAGAATGTAGTGTAGACAATGCATGAATGCATACTACATTTATTTGTTATCACTGACATGACTTCAAAGGCACATACTTAAAGATAAGTATACCAGCCATGTAGGGGTTCAGAGCTAGAATAGCTCCCCCTAAGACCATGAGGGTCAAATTATTCAGAATTAGAAGGTGCATCCACTGAGGATGCATCTACTACCTTGTTCTCTTCATTATCCTTCTTTACTTCAATCCATATTTTATCTGAGTTAGCTTTAGCTTTCACAAACTTAACTTCTCTTGATTCTTCAAATAGAGACTTTTTAGGATTCTCTTGACCTTGTGTTCTTGACCTGCAGAACCTTGAGATGTGTCCAGCTTTTCCACATGAGTGAAAGATGATAGGAGGTCTGATGTTATTCTTCATTATGCTGCATTTTTTTAGCTATGTGCCCATTGTAATTACATATCTGACATGTAATATTCTGCAAGTTTCTTTGATTTCTCTGATTATATTGAGTCTGATTCTATTGGTTCAATTGTGACTGATTTCTTTGATTTTTCCTGCAATGAATAGCCCTGTGACCAAACTTGTTACAGGAGTAACAATAACCATTAAAAGGTCTTGCTTCTTTACAATATCTTGCCAAGTGTCCATGTTTGTTACATGCATAACAAGTTCTATTAACTTGCTTTAGTTCATCTTTAGGTGGTTCATTTTTAGTCTCTACAATGTTCTCCTCTTTCCTTGCTTCTGTGGATGCTTCTTGTGCTTTCTTTTTTTCTTGCATTGAATTGATTTCAGTTTGAGCTATACTATATCCCATACCAGTGGCATCACCTTTAAGTTTCTGTGCATAGAGCTATGATTGAATTAGATCAAAACTTATGTGTAATTTATCAATCTTGTCTTTTGCTCTTGATAATTCAGATTCAATCTTATTCTTGATGTTTTCCAATTCCAAGATTTTCATATTGGCTTGCATGAGTTCTTCATCTAACTATTTATTTTCTTTTTTCTTCTCTTCAATATCTATTAGGCTATCAGTTAATTGATCATTCAATTCTTCTATCTTATCCTTTAATGATAAGTTTTCTTCATTCAGTTTCTTCACCATTTTACCTAGATCATTTGTAGAGCAATCTTTTAAATCTTTTCATAGCTTTTTGATAAGCATTTGTGAGCCATCAAATTTTAGTTTAAGTTCCTCATTTTCTTTCTCATATCTGTCTAGACCTTCAAGGGCTACTTCAAGATTCTTTTTTAGATATTTTTCTTCTTCTGAATCCATGATCTCCTCAAGTGGTTAAACTTTCTTACAGAGGACCAGAGCTCTGATACCAATTATTTTTAACATTGAGAGGGGGGGGTGAATTCGTGTTTAACTATTATTCTATTTCAACAACTTTAAACATAAATAAAATATATATTACTTGAAGCTTAACACAAGAACACATAACACATGATATGATTATGGGGAAACCTTGATCAGAGGAAAACCCTGGTGGGAATTAGTACCCACAAATATTGCACTAGTATAATGAACCTATTAAAAAAAGAAAAAATAATAAACATAAAAAAAAGGGGGCATGAGATTATGATACCACAGTTCGTGTCGACTGTGGACACCATAGCCTGCGGACTATGGATCCATAGTCTCGCCTTACACCCTCACCCAATTTTTTAATTTTACACTTTCAAATTTATTTCCCTTCCAACTTTTAAAAACAAAAAAAATCTCTCACAAAGAAAGGTCAAAAAAATAAAAGAAAAATTTCTCCAAAATTTGCATGGTGTTTAACAAAAAATATTAAAAAGAAATTTTTGTTTACACTTCATTTATTTTTTTAAATAAGTTGGAATTTAATTTTTAAATTCAAATTCCTCAATGATAGTAATTTAGATAGAATTCTTTATAGGCATTTATATAGCATCCCTTAATTATAGGCATTTACATAGTACTTTTGGAGAAAATTACAATGTTAATTTTGTGCTTTCCTTTAGTAAATTATAGATGCAAAGTTATTAATTTCTTATTTTTCTTTATTTTCAAAATTGTGTAGGTTTTTAGCTTCTGGTCACATGGGGAGCCAAAATCTAGGCACTTAGAGGCTAAACTTAGCCCCCTTTCATCCTTGCAAACAAATAAAGGAGTTATTTCATGAAAGTTGTAAAACTAATTCAGCCCTATTTCCAAATCTATAAGCCATTTTCTAGGTTCCACTCCAAACATCAAGTGCATGCATTCAAAGTCACTGCTTCTTCGTGAACTTCAAACATTTATAAATTTTGCATACAAAGTCATTTTTCAGTCATTTTTTTTTCAAATATATCATGAAAATGTAAAGAATGTGTTTTTGTAATCTTAGACAAACTTTTTGAAGTTTTTTACACATTTTGAAATTTGGGATCTAAAACAAACAAGTGTCTTTTAAACCCGAAGATCACATACTTATTCTCTCCTTTCACACCTATGGGTAACATACAAGAAATACATGGTCTTGTTTTCTTTTTTTAGGAGGCCTTCTTGGGGATTTCATCACCTCAAGGGATGACCTCAATTCTCATGTTCCGATAGAGTATAAATATCGGGAGGTGAATTTAAATACACCACTCTTAGAAGTAGAATCTTGTCACTCTTGGCTAAGCCCCAAACAAATTTATACCTTTGGGAAGTGAATGTAAAGATTTGGGTTACCGTCTCCTCCCATCTATGTGGCATTATTCTCTTTCATCTACAGATTTGGGCCTCACATACCTTGCCTATATCGAGGACATCACCTAGTTGAGCTTGTAAACCCTAGTTGAAACTTGAATAGGGTTGTTGGTGTGTTTGATTTGTTTGAATGTTTAATACCTTCCCCAGTTGAAACCAAAAAGGGATACACCATCCAAATTGAGCCTTATCAATTTTGTATTTTGCATTATTTCATTGTATATTTTGCATATTTAAATTCAAAAAAAGAGCAAAAAAAAAACATAAAACTCAAAAAATCCAAAAACATCATAAAATTTCAAAAATCCAAAAAAGGCATAAACTTTGAAAACTTTAAAACATCAAAAAACATAAAAGTCCCAAAAAAAACTCAAAAAATCAAAACATTTAAAAAAACAACAAAAATAAGTCTTGTTTAAGTCTACTTTTCCACCAAGTAAAGCTTTCATCGTCTCCACATCAACCCACTTCTTCATCATCATCATAATTATTATCCTAATCACCCTCTTAATCATTCCAATCATTCATCCTATCCACATCAACTTTCCAAATATATCTACCTCTTCATTAACATTATCACTTTCATCCTAATCAAACTTCTTAATCATTTCAATTATCCATCATATCTCAATAATTCCTAGTCATCCTATTAATCATCTCCTAATCATCCATAATATTCCAAATCATCTCTCTAATCCAATTCAAACATCCATCCTATCTCAATCACCCTTACTCATCCCTCTTATCTTAATCATCCTTCATCTTAATCATCCTAAATATCTTCCTTCTTCATCCTAATAATTCCCTTCATCCTAATAACTTCATATAAGTCATTCATATTCTTCTTAATCATCATAATCATCTTTCATTTATCTTAATCATCCTAATCATTCACATTCTTACTAATCATCTTAACCATTTCATCATCTTCCTAATCATTCAAACATGATCCTAATCATCCATCTTATCCTCATCATTCTAATCATTTCATCATATTCCTAATCATTTAATCAAGGTCCTAATGTTCATCCTAATAATCCTTCTTACTCCACATCAACATCTACTTTCTTAATAAAATCTCATTATTCATCTTCCTTAATCCAATCTCATCATTCATCTTCCTTCCAATCTAGTCACATCGTCATCCTAATCCTATCTCGTTGTCAACGTCATATCATTCCATCCAAATCCTAATTCAATCCATATATCTTATTCATTCAAACTAATCAGACATTAGTTATTCCCTTGTGTTCAAATATCCCTCATCTATCTTTCAAAGTTCCCATTCTTAATTCAAATCTTCATCCACATCATATTCTAATTCAAATTTTCATAAAATCTTCCACTTTTGTCTTAGGAGCACCATGATAATCTTTGGACTCTAATCATCATCCAAATAAAATCAATCAATTGAGGCCCTTCCCTCATATCAAATATCCACCATCAAAATCCAAAATATTTGAGGCACTTCCCTCACAATAAAAAAAAATTCAAAGCCTACTCCTAGTCCTAAGTTCATATTACATTCATCATGTATCTTTCAAACTTCATCCACATCAATCTATATCTTCATCCACATCATCATATTTTAATCCAAATCCAAAACCCCTCATCAAAACACCATGAATATGGATTGGTTTCACAATATGGTTGAGTACTTTCAAAGGCTAAATCTCAATCCTCAAATCATACCTCCAAGTCAACCACACCCATCCAACCCTTATATGACTCACAACAATCCTACCCCTAACTATTCATATCTCTCACCACAACCCGCTTACCAAGTCAATCCCATTACTTCACATCCATCTACAATATCCCCATCCATTCTATCTCAACACATCATATCAAATCCCAATCCATCTCCCATTTCCTATCCTCCCTCTACCTTTGAAAAGGGAAATCAATCTCATTATCCCTCACCAACATATAATTCCCTCCATATCCACCTTTCCCAAGAGATTCAAGAACTTTGAAACATTGTCCTTAGCTTACATAATTGGGGTCAAAAGAAAAAAAAATCCTTTGAAGACATGTGCCCTTCCCCCTTTGTCCAAACCCATAATTATTATCTCCAATCCAATCCCAATCCTCCACATAATCTTAACCCTCTAAAACCTACACCTTCCTCATCTTGTAATAACTTTTCCATTGACTACATCCAAGGGCTAGCAAAGAAGTATAAATCCCCAAATCAAGTTGTGAAATCTACTCAAGTCATGAACCCATCTCCATCCCCTTTGAATGAAGGCATACCTCAATCTCCTAAGTCTCATGAGACATCCATCCCTCCATCCACCCATGTTTAAGATTTCATCTCCTCCTTCACATCATCCTCACAAGTCCAAACATGCCAATACCTTGTGCCAAATCATGCTAATATGGATTCCTCTTCTCCTTTATATCTAATAATTACTCCATCTTATGAAACCTTTCCATATTAATATCCCAACCTTCCATATCAAGATCCACTTATCCTCCTCAACCCACCTCATGATCCCATTCCTAATCAAGATCAAGATATTCTCTCCACCCCATCCAATGATCTACTTTCATCTCAAGACTTAACATAAAATTATCCTCCACTTCATGAATATATTCCTTGTATCCAATCCACTAATCTCCCTTCATGTCAAGATCAAATTAATCCATCCCATTATCTCATCTCCTTCACCCCATTGCATGATCCCCTTCCATCTCAAGATCCAATCATTCCTTCCACTCCATGATCTAATCCTCTCCAAATTAAAGATCAAATTACCCCTTCATCTCCATGTCATCATCCCAGTCCACCTAAAGATGCTATTAACCCTCATAATATCCTCATGAGCCTAATAATCCATATGATCCTAATCCTCCACAAGATCCAATCACACCTATCCAATCCATCTATGAACCCCATTCACATGGACTCGCATCTTGTTTTCAAAATAATAAGTATCAAATTGGAAAAATAATTTTTCAAGATGTTGGTATACCTTCCACCCCTTAAAAATCCAAAATCCCTCCATCCAAACTCAAATTTTCCCATCCCCCATCCTAAAAATATATTTTGGGCCCTTATGCCTGAAACTCTATCCTTTCCTCATCCACATCCATTTTGCATCATTATGTCCCAAAACCAAATCCTTCATCCCGTGCCTCCATTTTTGGTCCTTACATACCTCCATCCATCATATCTAATTCCATCACTCCATCATCTCAAATCCCTAATAAAGATAAAAAGGGAAAACATTCTTTAATTCCTTCCAACATTCACCCTACATCAAATCTCCAAACCCTTTATCCTCATGCACCCATACCATTTCTATTGGAAGAAATTTGGATACCAAAGCTAAAATGTATAAATCCAAAATTCCACAAAAAATTAAGGATCAACATGTCCCATATAAAATACATGTTCAAGAAAATAAAAATATGATTCAAAAGAAATAAAAATTTAAAAGGCAACAAAGGCCCAAAAAGAAAAAAGAAAAATCCATGTGGATTCCAAAGCTAATCAAAGAAGAAATGCATCTCAAATAAAAATCCAACTTGACATCCAAACTTGCTAATCCAAAAGCTTCTTCCACTCATAAATCCTCCAATCCTCATCTAAAAATCCTCCATTTTCCAACTCTATTTTGGGTCCTTATGCACCCAAATCTACTCTCCTAAGTCCATCACCCCCTTAATCTATTTTGGGTCCTTATATCTCAAAATCCAATTTTTTGCCTCCATCCCCTTCAAAATATCCTCCTCCACAACTCCACCACCCTTCAAGGTGTGTTCTAATGATGGTATTTCCAATTCCTCCATCCATTTATTCACAAGTATTCCAACCTCACATCCATTATCCACCAATCCTTCCCTATCCTTCCATATCATTAATCCAATCCCATGCATAAATCCTCCACCCTCCATCCATTTCATCTTCTTTCCCATAATCCTACCAACATGTATGAGCATATATCTTAAATTCCTTGGTCTATTATAGAACAATATCAAGGGATACCATCCATAGAACTAGATGCTTGAGTCCTTCCACCATCCCCTTATCACATATCCATTGTATTCTAAATATAATAATATATCCCCTCACTTATCCCCATCCCCTTTCACTCTACACTTTGGGGAAAGTTCCATCCATACAGTACTACCATACATATCTTTCATATCCCTTATCCACCATCCATCATCCTATGTAAGCACATCCTACTTTCCCATATTTGATCTTGACTATCCTATCCATCCCCCCAATCCACACCCTCCATATCCCTTATCCATTATCTATTCACTATCCATTTTCCTACATAAGTCCATCCAATTTTCCTATATTTAATCTTGACATCCTATCCATATCGTCCATCTCATAGTCCTTGTCCTATTTATTCCCTCCATCCATTATCCATAATCCTATATAAGTCCATCCTCCTTTCCCATGTATTTTGATCTTGATTATCCCATGCATTTCCTCCATACATTATCCATTATCCTATTCCATCCATATCATCCATATAGTTATCCATTATCCTATTCCATTCATACCCTCCATATCATATCCCTTATCCATCCACCTTCCACGTTCATATACTTTTCTCTTGATCAAAACTAGAGGCACTAAAACACTAAAAAATTTCATGCATGCTTTGGACAATACAAGCCTATATTCCCACCATGCACATTATTTACACAACATATCTCCATCTCATACATCATTTATCCACCATATTTTCATCTTGTATTCTCCTATCTTTAGTGTGAGGCATTTAACTCTTTTTCAACATAGTCCTTTCTGATGACATGTAACTGATTGAATGTTTGATAATGTTAAGTTGAAGATGATGTAAGACATTAAAATAGTTAATGGTTTGTATTGTCATTGATGTCAACTTGATATCATCTATACAGTCATGTACATAATGCCAAAGACTTTAGAGAATCAATGGAACAAAGATTATGCTTTCTGCAATGCATAAAAGTCAAGTATTCACTAAGTGACAGACAACACCAATGGAGTGCACACCATCAGTAAAGACAGAGAAAAATTCATAGTGATAACTGATGAGAAAAAGATAGTATTGTCCGACGAGCTGAAAATAGAGTTGCCCAACGAGAAAGATCTAATGATGCCTGACAAACGGAGATCCTGAAGCTAACTAAAGTTACACCGACGAAACTGGCAGTTGTCACCGACGACGAACTACAGAATTGACCGACGGAATAGAGAGTTTAGAAAATGACAAAATATCTAGCTGGCAGAGCTTAAGGATAGACTTAACTGGTTTTTTTATTTGTTTTATTCAACCATAGTTAAGTAATTGATTTAAAGAAGATTTATATAGTTGGCAAGAAGATAACTACAAGATAAATCAGGAGTTAAAGCCGTAAATCAAATTGGCTAGATTGTTTTTCACGACAAAAATCAAGAATTATGGAATATCATGTCTATATAAGAGACAAGCATGATTCATTTCCGCAGGAAATCAGATACAAAGAAGGGGAGTGAATAGAAAGAGGATGCTAGTGAAAGAAAAAAACTTCATACAGTCCTGATCAATCAAGTTGAGGGAGAGCTAAAGAATTTTGTAGACACCGATGAACAGTGAAGCATAGCATCACAGAGCTAAAAGTGTGGAGCACAAAGGAATTGAATTGATACATTGATCAGAGAGACATTGTACTTAAATAGATCTAAAAATCTTCAATTCAAGTTGCATTAGAAATAGGTGATTATGTTTTAGTTTAACCATTGAAGCATCAAGTCTCTTAACAGAGCAGGACTTAATAGTCTTCTATAATTGAGGTATATCATAATAGATTACCAAAAGGGTTGATTCATGAAAGTAGCATTAAATTTTCATAAAGCCTATTGACATTCTAAGAACGAGGTTGAATCAAGGATGGTAGCAAGATTTTCCTAAAGCCTATTGACAGTCTAAGAAGGAGGCTAATTCAAGGATGGTAGAAAAATAGATGCCAGATACTGAGTGACAACGTA
Organism: Thuja plicata; assembly: GCA_018584345.1. Taxonomy (NCBI): domain Eukaryota; kingdom Viridiplantae; phylum Streptophyta; class Pinopsida; order Cupressales; family Cupressaceae; genus Thuja; species Thuja plicata. The sequence goes on from MU224820.1 coordinate 1,552,623, forward strand.
TGTATAAAAATCCTCTAAAAAGGTCACACTTAACAGTGTGTTTGTAACCTTTTACAGGGTTGGCTCTTAACAGGCCTCACTTCAGAAGAGTGAAAATTTGGGGTACTGGTCCCAGTGGCTTTTCCCTTAACAGGGTTTTCACATTAAAATCCTTGTGTTATGTGTGTATGGTTTATTACGTTATTGTTTTACATTTCACATATTCATTTATGGATTGAATTGTATACTCTGTATATTTACTGAGCATCGGTAAATAAGTTTTACTGCTTATCGGTAATCAAGGAGAATAAGGATAGACAAGGTAAACTGATAGACAGTTAATTATTTCAAAGTATTTCAAGGCATGCATCTTGTAGGGACTTAATAATCTGAGGTGTATTGATTGGTGGATTAAAGTTTAAAGGATAAATTTTTAAGGCCACTGATTCAAACCCCCCCCCTCTCACTTATTACTAACAATTGGTATCAAATCTTGTGTGCTTAGAAGGAAGGTTTCAAGACCTAAGTAAAGATCACAAGATGAACATACAAGATGTACCTAAGTTGAACAAAGATAACTTTGCTTCATGGCAAAGCAAGATAAGACTCCACTTATCAAGTATTGGCAATGATATTACTCAATACTTAGATACTGAATATGTGTTTCCTACATGACCATTGACAGTAGATCAATTGAGAGTGAAGCGTGAGCATAATTGCATGGTTATAGAGCTTTCTTCCTCACTCTTTGATGCTGAATTTGAAGATGTCAAAGATTCCAAAACTGCAAAGACAATGTGGGACAAACTGAAGCTTTTACATGGAGGTGATACAAATGTTCTGAGAGCCAAGGAAGAAAGCCTTAGAGGAAAGTTTGATGATCTCATAATGAAATAAGGTGAAAACATCACACAGTAAAACACAAGAATAAAACAAGTAGTCAATGCTATACGAGGTGTTGGAGGTACACTTGAAGAGGAGACAGTGGTAAGTAAAATCTTAAGAACCTTATTGCATGTATATGCTATTAGAGTCTCTTCTATTCAAGAAATGAGAGCAGTAGAAAACAATACAATTACTCTTGATAGCCTAATTGGTAGACTGATTTCATTTGAGATGAATAACTTTGACAATAGTGTCTTACCAAGTTTAGAGTCTGCATTTAAGTCTTCTATGAGAATAAGCAAATCTAGTCAGAGACACTAATCTAGAAGAGACAGTGAAAGTGAAAGTGAAGAGGAAGATCTAGATGAGATAGAAGCACTTATGGCCAAAAGAATACAAAGAGGAAAAGGTAGATACAAAGGCAAGTTACCACTTGTATGTTTTAATTGTAAAGAAATTGGACACTTTGCTACAAGATGTCCTAACAAAAGAAAAGATGACAGAAGTGATGACAGATCTTTTGAGAAGAAATCTAACAGAGGTGATAACAAAGATTACAGAGATTACCGATGATCAGAAAGAAAGGATACCCGAGACTACAAGGATAAAGGTAAGAAGGCTAGCTACCTAGCTGCTTGCAAAGATGAAGATACTGACACTGAACCTGATGATGACATCGAGATAGTATTTGTATCTGTGAAGGATGATTTCGATGAAGATGAAAGGTATGAAGAAATTGCACTCATATCTAAGATTAAGACGAATGATATCTAGATTATAGATAGTGGCTACACTCACCATATGACCGGTGACAAAGAAAAGTTTAATAATTTTGAATACTATAATGGTGGTACAGTAAGAATGGGAAATGATACACCTTGTCAAATTGAAGGTAAAGGAACAATAATACTGAATAACCTGATTAAATGTGAAAATTCTTATTGGGTAAAATTATTGAATTATAATCTGTTGAGTGTTTCTTAGCTGAATAATTTAGGTAACAGAGTAGCATTTGAGGACAAGAAGGCAAAGATCTTAAATGAATCAGGAAAACTAATTTGTTCCGGTGAATAGACCAAAGGTAACTTATTCTATCTGAATGACACTAACCCCACTTTCTTGATGACTAGAAATGAAGACATGTGGTTGTGACACAAAATATTGTGTCATGTGAATTTTGACAACATGATGAAAATAAGAAGGGAAAGAAGTGTAAGAAGCTTACCGACGATGAAAAAGCCAGACAACATCATGTACAAAAATTTTCAAAAAGGTAAAATGACAAAATCTAGTTTCTAAAGTAAAACCCATACATCTAATGACATTCTAGAATTAGTCCATACTGATTTATGTGGACCTATGAGGACAAAGAGCTATTATGGAGATAGATATTTTATTCTCTTTCTTGATGATTACTCTAGAATGATGGCAGCCATGTTTCTAAAAGAAAAATTTGAAGCATTCAAGATGTTTAAATGGTATAAGGCTATGGTAGAAAAATAAAGTGGTAAGGATCTGAAATGTTTAAGATCAGATAGAGGAGGAGAATTTATATAAGATGAATTCACTAATTTCTATAATGAGCATGGTATAAAAAGATAGGTTTATGCACCAAGAACACCACAGCAAAATGGGATTGCTGAGAGAAGGAATAGATCAATATTTGATTGTGCAAGAACACTGATGATAGAAAAGGACATCACCCAGATTTTTTGGAGGGAAGCTGTTAGCACTGCTATTTATACACTAAACATAGTACAATTAAAGAAGGACTCAAAGAAGACTCCTTATGAGCTATGATATGGTAAAACACCCAATGTAAGTTACTTCAAAATATTTGTTAGTCAATGTTATGTCTTAAAAGATGATAGAAATGGAAATTTGGATGCCAAAAGTGATGAAGGTATTTTTCTGGGGTATTCTACCAAGAGCAAAGCTTTTAAATGTCTAATCAAGGCTTCTAACAAAATAGTTGAAAGTGAAAATGTGAGGATTGATGAATTTGTAGAAAAGAATGAGCTGGAAAGCACAAAAGAACCACAAGACTACAAAAAATTTGTATATAGTGAAGAACCCATAACTCTACCTGAGCAATAGTGCTTAAATCCAGAACAACAGAATGTTGCAACCAACGGTCAGAATGTTGTTACCGACGGTCAAGATAATGATCAAGATAATGTGCAAGGTAATGAAGATCAAGCTAACACACAAAGAGTTATACCTATACTTGCAAGATATGTAAGAAGGATCCATCCAGAGGACCAGATCATAGGAGATAAGACATTTGGTACAAGAACAAGAAGTAAGTCCTTAAACTCAAATTGCTTAATTTGTGAGTTTAAGCCAAAATTTGTCAATGCTGCACTAGATAATGAAGAATGGATAAGTGCTATGAATGATGAAATTGAACAGATTGAGAAGAAAAAGACATGGTCACTTGTGCCAAGACCAGATGACAAGAATTTCATCAGTACAAAATGGATATTCAGGAACAAAATGAACGAGAATGGAGAAGTCACAAGGAACAAAGCAAGACTAGTTTGCAAGGGGTATGTACAAGAGGAAGGTATAGACTATGGAGAGACCTTTGCACCTATTTCTAGGCTAGAAGGAGTAAGAATACTACTTGCTTATGCTGCATACAGAGGAGTCAAAGTATATCAAATGGATGTCAAGTCAACATTCCTAAATGGAATACTTGAAGAAGAGGTATACATTGAGCAACCAGGAGGGTTTGTAGATCCAGACAAGAGGAACATGGTATGTAGACTTCACAAAGCCTTTTATGGATTGAAACAAGCTC
>MU224820.1:1577101-1593299 GCA_018584345.1 Thuja plicata
AGATAAATGAATATTTAATTCATTTATTTAATAATTGTTTTCAACATGTGAGATAATTGAATTCTTTTTAATTAAGAATTGCTTTATTTGATGAAATTAAATTAATTTAATTGGAAGAATTTAATTACTAAGTTTAAATTTTTGAATTTAAACTATATGAAATTGAGTTTAATTAATTAAATAATGATAATTAATCAATTAAAGCTTAATTAATTAAATAAAATTAATTATTTAATTAATTTTGAAAATTGGATTAGATGATTTGAGAAATTAATTTAGAAGAAAATAGATGATTAATTAATGATTAAAAAACCATTAATTAATAGATGAAAATTAGTGTTTTTAATGTAAAGTCGCAAGCCTGTCCATTTTAGGGTGTCTACAGTAACCTCTAATAGGGTTGGCTCCCAACATGGCTCACTTTAGAAGAGTGATAATTTGGGGTACCGGTCCCAGTGGTTTTTCCCTTAACAAGGTTTCCACATTAAAATTCATGTGTTATGTGTGTATGATTCATTTATTTACTATCTTTCATCTTACATAGCTAACTCTGGATTGAATGGTATTCTCTGCTTATTTACTAAGTTTTGGTAAATAGTTATACTACTTATCGGTAATCAAGAAAGAATAAGGATTGATAGAGTGAACCGATAGATAGTTAATCAGTATTAGTATTTCATGACATGCATCTTGTAGGGACATAATAATCTAAGATTTATTGATTGGTGGTTAAAGGATAAATTTTTGAGGCCACTGATTCACCCCCCCCCCCTTAGTTATTACTAACAGCTAAGTGTTTTGAGCGGTGAGCAGGAAGACAATAACATGTTTGAGTTTTGAGTAGTGCTAGAGATGGTGAGCACATTGGGAGTTGTAATCATTACCAGATTCTTATTATTGTGAGAGTGGTACATATGTATGACCCCAATAGTTAACTCAACATTTTATGAAATTTAGTATTTTGATGAGTGTTTTATATGAACCGGTTGAGTTACTGATTGGTTCCTAATGATCAGATGGTTTAGGTGATTAATTTAATGTTGATTTTTTTATTAAATGTTTTGGGCTAACACGTTAATATTTATTGAGGCAGATTTTTATGAGTTAATTCAACTTGAGGGATGACTTGTGGATTATTTTTAATGTTTAACCAACTTAAGAAAACTATTTAAAGGGATGCAAAATCAAATATTTGAGGTTGTTGATCATGTTTTTTGTCTTAAAATCAGAGAAAGGGGTTGATTATTATGTAAAGAGATCATAGAATTAATTGGATCTTTCAGGAAAGTAGTGCCATTCCAGATCAGCAATTTGATTGCATTGCTCAAGGCTAACTCTAATAGGTTAGCAAGGTTAAATACCTTAATAGGGTGGAATTTAACAGGTCTTATTGTTTAATTCCTCTAAAAAGGTGACTTATAATAAGGATTTCTAAATCCTCTAGTGAGGTAGATCGTAACATATCTCTATGGACTTATAACAAGGTACTAGTCAATCTTAACAGGATGAGCCCCTAATAGGGTATTGTAAGCTCCTAACAGGGAAAATATTTTTTTACAGTAGCAAAGATATTTGTGGGTTTCATACCCACCATGTTTTTCTTTCTCTTACAAGGGTTTCCACAATAAAAGTAGTGGTCTTATGGTTTATTCTTTGTGCTTGATTGAATTACTTTACTTCTATTGCATAGTTGTAGTTGTTTGTTTAGTTTTGTGGGATTTACTTAAAAGTATATTTAGATTATTTCTTGAATTAGTACATGTTCTATTTACACTTATTCGTCCCCCCCACCTCTTAGTTTTGGAAATACAATAATGGGAAAGAAAGATACTGAGGGGGGGGGGTGAATCAGATCTTCAAATTTAAACACTTAAAACAAATTGATCCACATTCATACATATATAAATCTAATGTAATCTCAGATAGCATCAAAACAATGAAATAAATAACACATAACACAAGAACTTGGTAACCCAGAAACCCAAATAGGTAAAACTGGGGTGGGGATGATACCCACAAAATTCTCCGCTACTGCAGTAATAAAGTGTGCCTATTAAGGCTACAAATTTTGATTACAAAATGCAATCTACCCTTTTAAATGTCTACCCGGTTAAGAGCTAAAGATCATTACAATCTACCTTGTGAAAGGATTTGAACTTACAATAAAGTAAGCACTCTGTTAGGAGATTAAGAAAGGTCTGCTAGAACCACTCTGTTAAAATATTTCACCTGATACAATTACTAGAATGTCTCAAGTATTGATCCTTTGTTATGCACTCTGATGTTGATGATGAATCTCCTCTTTCCAGTACCTTCTATGATCTCATAATCTGATATAACTTTACTCTGTTGTCCACTGTGTTGTCACTCTGCTTGATCTTTGCTTCTTAAAAAAATAATCCTCAGTGCATTTCACTTAAAAATGCAGTCACTACACACTTCATCTTCTCTCTCCTTACACTTTAAAATAGGGTTTAGAAGCAATTTAATATATCTGTTCAAATCTGATAGCGAGATCTAGAATAACGATCAAGATCTAATACCCATACCTTGATGGTATTACAATTAATGTTTACAATAGATTGTGCATAGGATAAAATAATTAAATGCATAATTAACTCCGTAGAAGAATATTAAATGCATACATAAGTCATCCCAAAAAGCTTATACAAGTCAGCCTGATCACTTATCCTCAAAGTTTGAATCATTCCAGACATGTATACAAAAACTATTCTGCTCAGCACTTGACTTCTCCGTCGCTCAGAACTTAACATCTCTGTATCCTACTCGGCTCAAAAATGTAACTCGGCTTGACAATGTAACTAGGCAAACTGAAAATTGCTCGGCAATGTTTCTCGGCCTTGCATAGTTTTAGCTCGGCCACAGTGATAGCCAACTAAAACTGCCTAAGTGAATGACTAAGTGTTGGTCACTAATCATCAATAGAACTTAGAGATTAACAATCTCCCCCTTTGATATTAGTGGCAAAAACACTTATCATTACTTCCGTTCATTTCATCAAAATATTGCCTAAGTATAGTAAGTACTCCCCCTAGGAATATACTTGGATTTATTCATACAAAAATTTTACATGCCTTCAAACAAATTTATGTACCTGTTCTGTACTGATGTATCATACTGTATCCTTTCCAAATTCCTTACCAACTTCCCCCTTGTTTTTGTCACAGATTGTTGGTGGGGTTAAGTTGTACTTATCCAAAAATTGTTTATGAAGCTGTAGGGTGGATTCAAATGTAGTATCCTAGCTTTCCTTAGCAATCTTCATAACTTCCAATTTTATTTCTAGCTTGGCAGCTAGACTCACTAAACTTTCTGCAGTTGATAGATTTGCATTGCTCTATGATAACTCCTTTGCAATTGAAAGTTCCTTCTGTATTACCTCCAAGTGAGGCAACAAGATTGTCTGAATGGTTATCAATTTGGCCCTTATTCAACCATCTTCATCTATAAGCTCGGCTATTCTCCGTTGTGTATTTATCAACTTAGTAAGATGTAAAGAACTAGAAGTAGTATCTTTACCCAAAGTAGTGCCAGTTGATCATAAATCTAACTATAGCTTCTCAACAAGCTATAGATTATCCTTTGTGAAGAATTCAACATCACATAATTTTTTGTACAAAGAATAAACATTGGCTATAACTTTCTCTAAAGTTTCTACAAGAGTAGAAAGTTCAACCTATTTTGTTGCAATCTCTTCTGAGATTTTCTCCATAGCTTTGCTCTCAAATCTTCTCCTGGACCATTGTAGAATATTTTCATTGTTGTCTATGTCCTCATCAATTACCTTCTATACAATGTTGACTAGCTGATCAATAATTGGAGCTTGAGGCATTTCATCCTCTAAGTCAAAATCCTTTGTAAATATGTCTTTGATGTCATGCAACACCTTCTTTTGCTTTTATTCTATCTTCATCTCTTCCTGTCTCTTCTTCCTCTTAAGTAATCCTTGAAGAGTCCCTATTTGTTCAAAAGATAATTCATTGGGATCCCATTGTGGAATCACAATGACTTCATCTAATATTACATCTAGAATCTAAGACTTCTTCTTCAGAATTTTCTTTTTCTTCAACTCTAGAGAACTTATGCTCGGCAGCATAATACCTTTCCCTTTGATAGTGTCAATGTCCATTACCTCTTTTAATTCTATCAATATTGTCTGTGGGTTCAATATATTCCCATTTTTAGGACCTGTGGGAGTGGATGATGCAGAGTGTGGTAGATCAACCAACACTTGCATTGCCTCTTCTTCTTTAGGCTTATCAACAGTATCCTTTATCACTACTCCACTATCTAAAACTATTTTCAGAACCTCTAAAATAGGTGGATTCTGTGAAGTTACCTCTTGTGCATTTGTTTGCTATTCCTCTTCACCTTTCTGATCATTGAAAACTTCAATTATCTCATCAGATACTGTGGTCTTTCCTTCTTCAGTGTCAGTTTCCTTAATAGGTGAATCAGTGTATTTACCACTTGGCATATCTTGTTCCTCGAAATCCAAATTGCTTGGATCATCAACTATAAAATCCATAGGAATGTCTACAGTCAAATCAATAGAATTAGTTGATTCTAATGCATCTTTGGTTTTGTCTTGTTCTGTAGCAATCTGAACTTGAGTTATCTGTGGCTTAGGGGTAGTCTCCACTTCAACTTCTTTTGTCTTTTGCTTGGATGTCCCCTCACCAGATTTCTTATCTTTTAGAATGGCCAGTTCAAAGATTTCCTGTTAGATCCTTGTGCTCTGTACTACTACACCTTCAATATCATGTTTTAGAATAGCATAGCCTCTGAGTTTAGGAACAAACCTATTCTTGTAATCCTTAATGAATTTGGCTCTTTGTTTTGAAGTTAACTCAAGTATTTTCTTGGCTAGAGTTCCTTCCCTGATCTGTCTCTTTGTGGCAAGTGCAAATTCCCATTTGCTTGACAAAAAATCATATAGTTCATTTGGCACATGATTTCCATCTTTGTAGGAGTTAATTTGAAAGTACTCATCATATCCAAGATTGCTTCCTGAACTTTGTGCCTATCCACATTATTCAATTTCTCATACTTAATGAACTTAAAAGTTGCTAACCCTGTTGAATTCCTCAAAGTGTCACATACCTCATCAATACTCGTTGGTTTCTTGAATTGTGATTTTGGTATGTTGTTGGGTTCATCAATTTATGTCTTTTCCTCATCACTATCTATCCCCAAATTAAGTTTCCTTCTTGGTCTCTTTGCTGGCTTACTTGGCTCAGCCGTAGGAGCAATCTTTGCTTCCTTTCCAGAACTACTTTCGGCAACTTTCCTCTTTCCATATATTTTTGTTTGTACTTCTGCTAGAGAAGTAATAGTAGATGCTCTAGTCCTCGGATGATTAGCTGTAGGAGGTATAACCTTAGATTTGTCTTTGCTTGGCTTGGTTACTATGACAATTGATGGTCTTTTGCCCTTAGCTTTCTTAGTGACTTCTTCTGATGCACTCACTTCCTCTTCTATAGATATATCCTCAACTTGTCTAGTGGTCAGGCCTAAAGGTGCATCCTCAGGTTCTTCATGACTACCTAAGCCAACCATTTTCTTCAGGTTTTTCACAATCTTCTTTCTTTTCCTCTCCATTGTTCCCTCATTTAAGCTTCTAGAAATTTTAGCTTTAGCTTCATCAAAATTTCCAAATCTCTCTGTTGTAGTATCAATTGCCTCGGCTAGGAGTGTAATGATGGCAACTGATGCTTCATCAATGTTAATTTCATATGGAAATGGTTCTAAGCATGTTATACTAGGTGTCACAGCCTGGATATAAGTGTTATCTGTATCAACTAGAAAATAGATTTCTTCATAGTGCTTCTCTACTAATGAATTAGGAATCCTAGTCCTTAATCTCATTCTCTTCTTGAATTCTACAAAATATCTCCCCATAATGCTATTGAAATTACTTCCTAGTTTCGCAATACATTCACTAATTTGAACTGTAATGGGTCTATCCTTTTTCCAAACAATATTTCCCAATGTAGAAAATGTATCCTGAATGTAGAAAAATATACAGACTAGTAAGGAACCAAACTTACATGATGAGCTCTTAGCCTTTCTGATTAATGCTAGGTTCTCGGCTAATTGTGTCTACTGTAGCTTGGCAAGATCATATGTATGATTCTTCTTAAAAATTGTCCATGCCTGATCAACGGCTGTAGAAGGAACACTATCCAATCTGCTCGACTGATAGAACTTATGTGCTATTACTCTTACTCCAAAATCAAGTTCTAGGTCTATAATTGTAGAGATAGTCATACGTCTGTTGTTCCATATGGCTCCAGTGTTTAGTGTAATTTCTTCTTTATTGTTATCCCTCATTGTCCATTTTCTATTCACTACAGGATATCCAGTCACTCGATGAATCATGCTTTTGGTGATCTTGACTGGTCCATTATCCAACCACATACACATATCATGAACTCGGCTAAGGATAACCTTAATCCATTCATCTTTGAAACCTTGTGGAAAATCTAGGGCACGAGTTAACCCTTTGTCAGCTAAATGTTTGAATTCTGCCTTCAGAACTCCATTGACACATAATTTGTTGTAGGATTTCCTCAATTCACTATCACCTACTTCACCAATCTTAACCATATAACATGATCAAACATAATAGATTATAAGTACCTTGGGTGGAATGGATGAGAGGGCTCCCATTAAATCACTATGAATTGCACTTTCAGGAACGGCTCAAAAGTTGGGAGGTTCACATTAATCACTCCGTACTAACTGAATGTGTTCTTGTTCTGCCTCCATACTCTTAGCTAGTGTGGAAGATCTTGTAGCCATAATCTTGAAATTACGGTTCAAAAGATGAAGAACATAGTACCTCAACAAGTAGCTCTTTGCATTGTTCACCTCAGGATTGCCGACAGCATGTTGATGAAATCTTTGATGCTAACTTTGTTAAGATCAATTCTGCAAATTACTTCAATCGCTCCATAAACAGTAAAAATTGCAAGGTAAAAATGAAGTGTCAAATTTTCATCCTTTATAGACTTTGAAAGGTCAACGTAGGTAAGAAATGAATGTTCTACCCATTGAGTTAGTGCAAGCCAGCTGTCCTCAGCTTTAACACAACTTGCATCCCACTCGACTTACTAAACTCGGCCATCATAAAATTTACTCGGCCAACAAAACTCGACACTAACTAAAGAACTTGGCTTTAGTACTGTCCATGATTGGTGCTCAACACCTATAGTGCAATTGGATCATCTCAGAATTTGTCTTCAAAAATATGTCCTGGTGCATCTTAACATATGCAAATATGGACTTTGGTACATTTCATGTTAGGAACTGATGTAAGATAATAATTTTAGATGCAGTTCCTTACATACCTCTTTTTCTTAGTTGGAGATGATGTGATCACCTGATCCATTGGATTGGTTGACCTGGGCTTCACTGCTACATGGTTCAGACTTCTTAACCCATGTCTTGTTCATCTATGCTCTAATTTGCTCAATAGTAGGAGCAGGTACCCTAGTCTTTCAATCTTTCCTTGTATGACCAATTTTCAGACAACTATGACAAACTAGGCTTCCATTCATCCAAATTTTATACTATCCTCTGAAATGTGTCCTTATGTAGTTTTCTGGAAAATGTCCATACTCACCATAGTAATGACAACTATGCCATGTATTGTAATCCCAATTGTAAGTATTCCCTTTTCTTGGTGATTTCTCTTGTACCTTTGATGTGCACTATTGTTTACCTTTAGATCTACAGTCTTGTTCTCTATAACCATATTTGTGACAGTTATAGAAATTACCATTGAGTCTAGGTGTTTTTCTTTCCTTTGTCTTACATTCACGTGCTTGATGTCCAAACTTATTACAGTTAAAGCAATAACAATTAAAGTTAGTTTTCATATTGGACTTACCATTCTTGCTTCGGCAAATGTTTGTTGTATGACCCAGTTTCCCACAGTGGTGGAAAATAGGTTTGTTGATTCTTGGCTTCACATACCTTCTCTTGCCTGTCTTAGATGATTCTTCTTCTTCAATGGTTGTATGTTGTTTAGTGTGACCTAATCTAGAAGAATCTTTAGGTCTTCTTGATGCTTCCACCATTTGTTCAAAGTAGCTCATAGATGCATTGGGATCATTCACTCTATTATTAAGTTCTTTCTCAGATCTTAATTCATCTTTCAATTGACTGTTCTCAAATCTAAGATTTACAATCTCCAAGTCTTTCCTACTGATCTCTTGATTCACAAGTAGTAGTTGATTTGCCAAGTCTACTTGATTGACTGTCATTGTTTTCACATCATGTGTTCTTTCATCAAGTATAGTATTCATCATTCTTTTGTCTTCTTCTGCCATAGCCTTGTCATCTTCAACTTTCTTTTTCTGTTCAACAACTTCACACATTCTTATTTATTGGGCTTCTTGTTCCTTTTTCAAGTTTTTGACTTCTTCACATAGTGCACTATTCTTTTCTAGTAGATCTTCTATTGCTGCATCGCTCTCAGTAGAGTCTCCATTCTGAAATAGATTTGCGGTGTCCTCTTCCTGATAATGAGTGTCATTCATTAGTCTGGACAAATCTTTCCTTGCAGTCAAGGACTTCTTTAATTCTTGTCTTGCTATCTCAAGTTGTTGTAGTGCTAGCTGAATATCAATCTTTTGATTTTCAATGACTTTACCCATCTTGTAGATGTCCATCTCAAGATTTGTATTCTCAAGCTGATTATGACCTTTTTAGAGAACTGAGCTCTGATACCAATTGTTGGAAATAAAATAATGGGAAAGTAAGATACTGAGAGGGGGGTGAATCAGATCTTCAAATTTAAACACTTAAAACAAAATAATCCACATTCATACATATATGAATCTAATGTAATCTCAGATAGCATCCACACAATGAAATAAATAACACATAACACAAGAACTTGGTAACCCAGAAACCCAAATAGGTAAAACTGGGGTGGGGATGATACCCACAAAATTCTCCACTACTGCAGTAATAAAGTGTGCCTGTTAAGGCTACAAATGTTGATTACAAAATGCAATCTACCCTGTTAAAGGTCTGCCTGGTTAAGATCTAAAGATCATTAAAATCTACCCTGTGAAAGGATTTGAACTTACAATAAAGTAAGCACTCTGTTAGGAGATTAAGAAAGGTCTACTAGAACCACTTTGTTAAGATATTTTCACTTGATACAATGATTAGAATGTCTCAAGTATTGATCCTTCGTTATGCACTCTAATGATGATGATGGATCTCCTCTTTCCATTTGCTTCTATGATCTCATAATCTGATATAACTTTACTCTGTTGTTCACTGTGTTGTCACTCTGCTTGATCTTTGCTTCTTAACAAAATAACCCTCAGTGCATTTCACTTCAAAATGCAGTCACTACACACTTCGTCTTCTCTCTCGTTACACTTTAAAATAGGGTTTAGAAGCAATCTAATATATCTATTCAAATCTGATAGCGAGATCTAGATCAATGATCAAGATCTAATACCCATACCTTGATGGTATTACAATTAATGTTTACAATAGATCATGCATAGGATAAAATAATTAAATGCATAATTAACTCTGTAGAAGAATATTAAATGCATACATAAGTCGGTGCAAAAATATTATACAAGTCAGCTTGATCACTTATCCTTTAAGTTTGAATCATTCCAGACATGTATACAAAAATTGTTCTGCTCGGCACTTGAATTCTCTGTCACTTGGCACTTAACATCTATGTATCCTACTCGGCTTGGCAATGTAAATAGGCAAACTAAAAATTGCTCGGGCCATAGTGATAGCCAACTAAAACTCCCTAGTGATAGCCAACTAAAACTCCCTAAGTGAATGACTAAGTGTTGGTCACTAATCATCAACAAAACTTAGAGATTAACACTTCGTGCTTCTATATATCAAAAATTGGTATCAGATCCTATTTCCCTCAAAGAAGTCTAACATCTTGGGTAAGATCCTTAAGGGAGACATGGAGTTTTATAAAAGACACCTTATTGAGGTTGAGGACATGATTGAGAAATTTTTAGGCTATTTGAAGATCTCTAGGGGTAAGAGACGTGAGCTTCTCTGAAAGTTGAATGAAATTCAAGATCTTATTGAACACATTTCTAAGAAAAGTGGATTTGATGAATCTATAGTTTAAGCTATAGCCTTGGAGAATGAGCGGCTTGCCAAGGATAACAAGGACATGCATAGGATTCTTGAAAAGCTGAAGCAAGAAAAAAAAAACATGCAAAAGGAGTTGGAAAAAATTTCAATAAGAATAAGTTAAGAGCTACAAGCAAGGAGAGGTGCAGATGAAGATAAGAAAGTTGTTGAGGATGCCCTAAAATATAAAGATGAAACCCTAGTAGCTAAGGTTGATGAAATTTTCAGATCTGAGAAAGAAATCACTAGATTGAGGGAACACCTACATGAGACTAATAAAGAAAATTTTAGTACCATAACTGAGAATTAACATCTGAGAGATGAGAATGAAAAGATGAATAAAATGTTGAAGAGTGCTAATAACCCTTTGGACATGTTCAAAAATATTTATACTAAACTTTATGAACAACTCTCAAGAAAAATGAGAAATGGTGAAAGACAAGGAATAGAGTTTTCCAAATTTGAAGTTGGTGAGTCATCTGGTACTAAAGAGACTCATGTAGAAGAGAAGAATGCACCTAAGGTGAAAAAAAACAAACTTGGTAAGAGGAATTAGAGACCGGTATGTTTCAATTGTCACAAGGAAGGACATACTGCTAATGTTTGTTAATCTAAACCTAATCCATCTTCTCCTAGGTTTGCAAATTCTTTTGGTTGATCGGTTGGTTATAATGCTAGATTGAATACTTTTCAAGGTAATTATTATTGTTAAAAGTATGGTCATAAGGATAATGAGTGTAGGGATAGAATCAACAATGTAATGCCATTTGTGAATTGGGGCAGCTCTTATCGAGGAGAGAGACAATTCAATGTACCTGTTATGTTTGTCACAACTTTAAACACAAAACATTGAATTGCAGGATGAGACCTAGTAGAGGTAATTTTGGACCTTGGAGATGAACTGGTATGGCATGTTTCAATTGAAATAAGATTGGACATCTTGCTATATCTTGCAGAGCAAAGATGAGCAACACTAGAAGTCAACTAGTGAATACGCCTGATAATGATAAATGCAAGAAGGTAGAAGATGTTGAAGGAATCAAGAAGTAGATGAAGGATACATGGGTAAAGAAATGAGAACTTAAGGCTTCTAAAATGATAGATAACTCCACTGCGTCAAGTAATGTGGAGACTTCATCATCTGAATAAGTCAAATCTATTGGATTAGAGGGAGAAAATTAAGTAAGATCTATAGCCTTTCCCCTAATTTTGTGTGTGCGATAAGATTTATTAGCATATTTAGATGCCTGATGATGTCATTTAAGAGTTTGATGAGATATATTGTATTACATGATATTGTATTCAACCACATAATTTTGTTGATTATGACATAGTGACTTTTATATTTTTAACCATTATGACTAGTTAAGGTTACTATTTGACCATTTGCATTTATTTCTTGGAATTGAGACATTATAAGGGAAAAAGTGAATTTCATTTGTCACTTTACATTCAACAAGCCAAAAGAAGTGCATTTGTGAGTATATGATAAGTGATTTCTAAGTGTTTTCAAAGCGATTGTGGATTAGAGATTGTGTTTTCATGCTTGAAGTGAAGCGGTGTTTGAAGAACTATAGTAACAAGCTAAAGTGGTATATCTATGTTGTGGAGGTTCTATTGTGAGGAGATCATTGTTAGCTTTATGGACACATCTGTTTTGGTTGATATCACTAATGAGACAAGACCTATTTTCATGTTACATCCTTTGAAGGTGAAAAAAAATGATATGGTGGTGCCCTATCTTCAATATTTCATGGCATGTTGTTAACTGAAGATGTGAGATCCTTTATTCATTCTAAAATTGAAGGAATTGGTTATAATTATATATTTAATGCATTTTTTGAACTATGTGATGGTGCTAATTTGAAGGAAAAGCATAAGCATTTGACTGATAAGGTTTTTGCATATGTTGTTGACCTACCTGATGATTTTGAAACCGATTGGATTAGATATGTATTGATTTGAGTCCATGATCAGTTTCTATGGATGAACAGACTGTACAAGATTACCAAGGAGATTATCCATGCAATGGCTGGATTGTGTGAGACTAGTGATGTACCTATTCTAAGAACTATTCCATCTGGTGAGGTCACTCATCTTACTAAGTCTAAGAAAGATCCGTATGTTATGTTATCAATGACATTAAAGATTTTGAAGTGAAGTTTGATTCAATTTTGATTGGCTATAGATTTTATCAGTCAATCTGATTGAATAGTGTGCTTGGTGGATGAATTCATGAAGCTTATCAACTGGTTAAGGAAAATGATTGATATGACCTGCATGAGGTCATGAGGGGATAATTCTTTGTGAACATGGAAATAATCAACAAAGATAAGAAGAATTCATTGAAGTATAGTTCACTACTGATATGTATATCATTCTATTTGTAGAATCATTTTCCTAGTATTGGTCAGATTTAGTGGTCAACCATTAGAGATGCAGTTGTACAAATTAAACAATGCATAAGGTTGTTAGGAAATAACTTCAACAGTACTATGTGGGCTCATTTTTAGGATTTTCATAAATGCATGCATGAGAGGGAATGTATCCCACCCGACATAGTGGAAAATATAAAAATGATATATGTTTCATTGTGGATACTGATACATGCATGTTGCAGGCAGTACAACCAAGATATTCTTGGGCTTTACTGATGAGTTATGAAGTTGATGGTGACATTGTGTCACTTCATGTTGATGAGTTATTATTCAAACCAATTTATGTTACTACACCTAGGTTTGGTACCTATGAAGAAACCTACTTGAAAATTCATTCACATTTGATTGTACTTGTGATAAAGAAAATGGTAAGGAAAAAGGTTGATGACTTAGCCAAAAAAAGTGGCATTAGAAAAGAGATGATGAGTAAAATCAAGAATAAATTTGATACTGAATAGGTAGGAAATTTTGTTGTTGCAGAAGATAAAGATTATATAGAGGTTTTAACTCCTACAATCGGTAAGGCAATAAGTACAACTACTAGGAGTTCTACATTTATTAAGGAGAAAGAGAAGGAGAAGGAAGTAGAGAAGACACCTAAGATAGTGGAGAGGACCTATAAGAGGAAGAAAGGAATGAATCAATGTTACAAAGAGTCTAAGAGAAAAATAAAAAAGAAGCCTACTTATGAAGAAGATGAACCTAAAACTAATTCAGACAAAGATCAAGCAGTGTTGAAGGCTAGTGGGAAGAAATCTAAAGTAGTTGGTATGACAACTGAGAAGTCAGTTAATCCTAAGACTTTTTGAATTTTGATAGTAGATATCATTGCAGAGACCATTAGGGATCATGGTGGTATAACTGATGCAAACCGATGCTATGAGAACTTTGATAATGCAGATAAACAAAAGATTGAAGATTCTATTTATTTTAGTTTGCATAAGTTTTATAGAGAACTTAGTGAATTACATAAGACTATACCTGATTCACTATATAAGTAGATTGATGTGAGATGGAGAGATTCTTTAAGGAAAGATAGATAAATGATGGAGAAAGCCTTAATTGTACTGAAGCCAAAATTACTTATTGAAGATGTAAAGCTTTTAATTGAGGCAATGAGACCTAGATTCAAAAAAATAACTAGAGTATGCAAGATACTTATTGGTGAAACTTAGGTAGTCCATGCTGAGACATTTGTCATCATGAAGGGGAAATTTAAATAAAATAAACCAGAAAAAATTATTCAAGAGGAGGTGATAGTAGAATAACTTGGTTCTACTGAACAAGTAATTGAAGATATTATAGGTAATTTATCTTCTGATGAACCCAAAAAGGATCCTAATGTTGAAATTGCAGATGTGCAAGATAAAGATGAATGAAATAAGGTTAAAACTATAGATTTGGTGATACCTACTTAAAATACTATGTTTGGATAGACTGGTGATACTGAAAAGAAAGATGAAGCTATTGTAGCAACACATTCAATGAAAAGAAAATTTAATCTTGGTGATAGGTCCAGTTCTAAGTTAAAGAGAAACTATGTTAATGTTCTAAAGGAAGAAACCAAGGATGCTCTTAAAGATGAAGATGTTTAGGTCATTCAAAGACCACTTGATATTTCTAAAATGAGTGTTGGTGAAATAATGAGAATATCAGACATACTTAAGTTGAAGGAAAGAGGGGACCAACTAAGAACTTAAAATAGACAAGATCAAGTATTAGAGATAGCTCAAGATATTCTCTCATTTTGTTCCTGAAGTTGCATTAAATCCCACTCCTCCTACAATAAAAAAAATGGATACTTTGGTCAGTGTTATTATTGAAAAAGTTTCAAGTCTAGAGGATGCATCTGTGAGTAGAGATAAGTTGGAGTATGATAAGAAGACTGAAAATTTGACTAAAACCATTATGTAATTCCCTGCTAGGGAAACCAGGAGAACTAACCTAAACATGAAACTAAGTTAACAGGATAATTTTGTTTTAAATGTTTAAAAACAATAATGATAACAATGTGGAAGAAAAATAATGAAGTACATGACATACACATAAGTACAACACAACATAGATAATGTTTCTCGAGGGTTCCTTGACGTAGAATTACTTAAGAAAAATAATCTAAGAATAAAAATTATAAATAACTAACATAAAGGATACATCAACTCAATCCAATAACATACATCTCATAATAAAAGATTACATATACATCCGTCACTAAAGGTATACAACCTAATCAACTTCCACTACACAAGTCGCATGGTATGTAATAATACATAATAAAGAAATATAATACATCCTCCAAAGGATGGTAACTAATATCCACATATGGTACAAGTACACAACTCATGTAACTGAACAAGCCTCCAAAAGACTAAGAACGTAGAACTGCAACAAGGATCATCCAAGCATGAAGAAGAACTGTAGGAATCTCAATGGTAATAAGAATCACTACCACCTAACCGTGTGAAACCAAAGGTCCACTCCCACCATGCTAAGGAGATAGTAATAGGCCACTTACACGAGGTATACAACATGAAGGAAAATACCAAGGTATACATGACATCATACTCAAATGCATAGGAAGATCCTATAAGTTCACTACACCACAATAAGGAACTCTAAACAATACCAGAGGTAACCGATGCATGTAGGATAACCTAAGCTATATACAGGGAAGTGTCACCACGTAAGTCTACCCTTGAGTTAACCCTAGTAGTCCCTCATGGATGTTGGCCCCCAAGTGACTCTATGTGGCTCAATAATCCTTTCGTGAAGACAAGGATCCCAACTCTCACATCCTAGCATGTAGTAAACTCAAGGCATGGGTAGAGGCTTAGTTATCTTATTAGTACATTTTAAAACCCCTTAATATTTCATATTTTCACTTATTAAATAACTTGTCAATGAGATGCCCTAGTAACCACTTAGGACCCTTGACTCATTGCAAGCCACTTCCCCTCTATACACTTAGTTAACCTACCTAGGCTCATAATCAAAACATGAAAGTATACTTAGTTCTCAAATTGCATACTGCCCATTCAGGAGCACATAGGTTCTCAATAACCATAGTATCCTCATGAAACCATAAAGCACATCATATCTGAACTAGGTTGGGTATAAGAAATTAGGACCATGACATCATCACACAAGCACAAACTAACATAACATAAGATACCATGTAGAAATCAAAACCCCAAAACCTTCAGCTTTACATCCTAAAGGTCATGTATCCCAACAGATACCTGAAAACATGATAACACCACATAACACAAAAGCATACATAATTCACTTCCTTAAACATTTGAAACACAACATGGAATAATAAATGCATTTCTAGAATACATGATTCAATCATAGTGTTAACGTTGGGATAAACAAATTTATAATTTCTAATCATGCAAATTTTTTCATCCATTAAAATTACTATCCAAGAATAATTAAATATTGAATGCAGGTGAACATTTACATTCCCTATAGACTTATTTATAAAATCTTCATATAAATGAATCTATAGAATAATTACCAATTTCTAGCTATAATTATAATAGAACGAAAATACTCATTAAAGTAATTGCCTAGTAAGATTAAAGTCTCTTTAT
>MU224820.1:1593383-1614181 GCA_018584345.1 Thuja plicata
ATATATCCAACTAATATTTTAATATATTAACGATTTAAATAATGTTAAAAATCCACTGAATATTAAATATTAAAATAACTAATAAAATGCTCTTCCCAATTAACAATTAACCCTCACTTTTAATAACAAATAAAAAAACAATCTTAATTAAAACTAATTTTTAACCAACTAAATATAAGCTACATTAAATTAAAATGAATTTAAAACATATTAATTTAAACTAAATAAAAAAAAAACTTATAATGTAATTAAAAATTAAATTAAAACCATTTTAACATAAATTAAAGTTAATTTTAATTTAATTAAAAACTAAATAAATCTTATATTTAAAAATAAAATAAAAAACTAAAAATTAACTAATATTTAACTAAAACAAAATTTATATCTTAATAAATTTTTTTTAAAAAACCATACTTTATGGGGGGACACGGTGGTCCCCACCCCAACCACCATCCGCCATGGCAAAAGCCTACGACCCACTAGTGACAGTGGTACCCACGGGCCCACTGTCCCAGTGGTACCGCAGGTCTTGAGCCTGCGGCCATGGGTGGTGCAGCACATGAGGGGTGTGCAATGGCCCCCGCCACCCACCTTCCCCAACCAATTTTTTTTTTTTTTTAAAGATTTTTAATAAAACCTTTTTAAACTCTGATTTTTTTTTAACAATTCACTTTTTTTTAAAGAATATTTCCGAAAAAAGGAAATTTAATTTTGAGAGCCTTTTTTGTCTTTTCCTCTTTTGGCTTTTTCATCATTTTTCCCATGACTAGTGAATTTTTTATTATTCACTGTATTTTTCCAACAAGGTATCTTTTTGGAAACAATTAATTTTTTTTGCAAGGCAATTTGATTTTTCCCTAAGGAGATTAATTTCTAACCAACAATTTTCTTTTCTTTATAGTTCTAACTATAGGGCAATTAATTTTTTTGTTTTCTAGGAGTTTTATAGGGAATTGTTTTACGAAAATTGGACAACATAACATTACTATGCTAAATAATAATTTTCTAAAATAATAAGTAATCTAGGGTTTCAAGAACGCCCTTTTTAACAAGAAACACAAACGTCTCCTAATTAAGGAAATATAATCCCACAAGCACAAAGAAGACAAATTCTTAATCCTACAATTTAAAAGCACAAAAAAGATCAAAACCCTACCTTAGATCCAATGCAAGAAACAAAGAAAAATTAAGCCCTTGAAGAAGATTGAGTCTTGAATCCTCCAAGTACAAACAATCACGAATTCGCACCAAAATTTAATTCAACATGCAACCACAAGAATTCCCAATTTCTCCAAAATGCCAAGAATACACAAAGCTCTCCAAAAATGCTCCAAAAACCTGTTATCACCAAATGAGAGGAGAATTCTCCTAAAGGGAATCAACTTCCCTCAATCATGCAAACCCTAATGACAACACACCAGTTAACCCCTAAAAGGAATCAACTCAAAATTGAAAGTAAATAATAATTATTAATTAAAATATCTATTTACTTGCACAGCTCAACTTTGACTTATTAAACCAAGTTGCATTTTGAATTCAAGCTCCTATTTCAATAATAAACTTGCACATGTAATTAATTAAATAATATATTAAATATTTAAAACACAATTTTATCCATGCACTCAAATATTTAATTATTTAATAATGCATAAAAGCATATTCACTCTAATTTCCAACTAAATATTCAACTAAATCCCAATATTCAATAATTTGCACTTTAATTAACTTTTCAATTAAACATAGGTATTTAATTTAATTTTCAATTAATTAAATACCCTATATTTAATAATTAATTCCAACAATATTCAATTAAATAAATCACATGATAAATCACATACTATCAATGCACTCAACTGAAATCAATAAAATCAAACTCAAACACACTTAAGGATGGGATCCACGAATTCACGTCAACTAGACAAATTCGGGTAGGGTAGACAAATTGATACTCGTCCAATACTTAGAACAATTAGGTTTAGGATAGGATTTGGATCTGAATACTATCTCTCCTCTCTTACCATTGAGATTATTGCGATAGGGCACACTCACTCTTGCCAATTCAGGGAAGACGTAGCTTGGTACCTGCAAACCTGTCATCACAAAGATGAACATACATGCATATAATATAGAAAACAATGGTTGAGTCTAGTTTATCATGTGGATCTCGTCGAAGAAAGTAACTACGACTCTATCACATACCATACAAATCACATCAAACAGTAATGCAAAACATACAAATGATCCATGTGCATATAAATCTAGGGTCAGTATTATTAGAAAACCATAATCAAAATGAAATCCTAACATATACATAAGAATCGTAAAATAACCATAAATCACATGTACACATAAGATATAACATAATAAGCAATGAATAAATAACATAATGATATGAAATACATGAATATCCTCAGGATCAACTAAAATAAACCACACATACAGAAAAAGACCTAAAAGATTTTGGCATCCGCAAACTAAGAGGTGGGTATTACATCCTCCTCCCCTAAAACTAGGATTACTCCTGGAAGCCTAAAACAAAGATAGAGATATCAATCTCTCAAAACAAAAAATATAACCAAGTCCTAAAAGACTCAAAGTGTGGGTCCCATAGGACCCTTCCCATTTCTCTGATGCAAACACTGAGGATCATTCCCCACTATAGGAATATGGAAACTAGTTGTTGGACTTCTACTCACAGCCCCACTCACAGGATCATGATACACAGGTGGAGGATGATCAAATGCTACATACGCTCCATGAGACATACCCACATTACCCAATGTAGGCTCAGAAGCTAATGGCCTATGTCCCAAAAATTGCGGTGCACACTGAGGACAATTGACTGCAATATGCCCAAACTATCCATAGGAAAAGAAAGCTCCTCTACTACCACATCCTCTAGCCAAAGGTGCACCAGACTACCAAACATTTCCCCTACTAACATTCTGGTACACACTCTGCGTTGGCTAACCTGGCCAATTGCACTTGTTGTGCTGAATGTCACGAAAGTTCCTAATCCGAGGACCACTAAAAGTAGGAGGATTGTTTCCTCCATGCTGCTGAGACTGATTACCATTTGGAACAGTAGGACCTCTCAAATTTCCAGCTCCCTGAGAATGATTACCTCTGACAATAGAAGTAGGTACTCTAGACTGCACTCCCAACTATCCACCATGGCCCAGTGCTAGGTTCGCCTCTGTAAGGGTAGCTTTGATGACTGCCTCCCTAAGGATTGTAGGCTCAAAGGTCTAACCTCCCCAATGATGCATTCATTTATCCCCCTAACAAAGTGTTGAATCATAAGGACTGAATCTTGTCCATGTCCAACATATTGTTTGAGCTTGAAGAATCGATGCTCATACTCAACCACTGATAGGGTCAACTGCCTCAAGTTATGGAACTCATATGCTCACTATTGCCTCCACTGATCAGAGAGGATGTTCTCTTGAAAATGCTCAAGGAATAACTCTCAAGTCACTATATCCATATGGAGTCCCAAATTCTCCTCCTCTATCTTCCACCATACCACTACAAGCTCAGAGAGTTACATTACAACATACCTAGCTTTAGTATTGCTACTAAAGGGATGCATGGAAAAAATCCTCTCAAATGTAATCAGCCAAATCTTAGCATCAAACCATGTTCCTTTCCCATCAAAAGGAGTAGGCCACACTATTGTGACAACTCTCATGTGGTTCGCTGCCAAAACCACAGGATCCACTATAACAGTCCTCCTCAGAGGGCTCCTAGATCTCTCCCTCTCCACTCTACCCTTCTTAGGAATATGATTCAGTAACTCCTACAATAACTACCTAATGTCTAGCTCTCCATACCCAGACTAACGCTCTTCCCTCTGCTACTCTCTACTATGCTAATGAGCACTATCTTGACAGACACTCATGGACGGATTTTGATCCCTACCCCTTCCACGACCACCAAGTCAGCCTCTACCATGACCTCTAGTAGCTCTAGTCTCAGGCATGATTCCTGAATCAACTAGAGAACCAACAACAACTCAAAACTAAAACTAATAACATAAAAAGGAAACAATAATCACAAAGCAATGGTTTTATATACATCAAATTTTCATGTCTATGTTTGTTTCAAGTTTTAAAATCAAGAGACAACTAATGGGCATACAAATTTCCCAAAGCTCCCAGTGCAGAAACATGAGCTCTGATACCAAGTGTAATGCCCCACTAGGGAACCCAAGAGAACTAACCTAAACATGACACTAAGTTAACACGATAATTTTTTTCTCAATTGTTTACAAACAATAATGATAACAATGCATAAGAAACACAATGAAGTACATGACATACACATAAGTACAACACAACATAGATAACATTTCTCAAGGTTTCCTTGACGTAGAATTACTTAAGAAAAATAATCTACGAATAACAATTATAAAGAAATAACATAAAGGATACATCAACTCAATCCAATAACATACATCTCATAATAAAAGATTACATATATATCTAATACCAAAGGTATACAACCTAATCAACATCCACTGCACAAGTCACAGGGTATGTAATAATACATAATAATGAAATACAACACATCCTTCAAAGGATGGTAACTAATATCCACATATGGTACAATTACACAACTCATGTAACTGAACAAGTCTCCAAAAGACTAAGAACATAGAACTTCAACAAGGATCATCCAAGCATGAAGAAGAACCATCAGAATCTCAATGGTAATAAGAATCACTACCACCTGACCGCGTGGAACCAAAGGTCCAATCCCACTGTGTTGAGGAGATAGTAACAAGCCACTCACATGGGGTATACAACATGAAGGCAAAAACAAAGGTATACACATGACATCATACTCAAATACATAGGAAGATCCTATAAGTTCACTAAACCACAATAAGAAACTCTAAACAATACCAGAGGCAACCAACCCACATATAATAACCTAAGCTGTATATAGGGAAGCGTCATCACATAAGTCTACCCTTGAGTTAACCCTAGTAGTCCCTCTTGGACGCTAGCCCTAAGTGACTCTATGTGGCTCAGTAATCCTTTCATGAAGACAAGGATCCCAACTTTCCCATCCTAGCATGTAGTAAACTCAAGGCATGGGTAGAGGCTCAATTATCTTATTAGTACATTTTAAAACCCCTTAATGTTTCATATTTTCACTTATTAAGTAAATTGCCAATGAGATGCCCTAGTAGCGACTTAGGACCCTTAACTCATTACAAGCCACTTCCCCTGTATACACTTAGTTAACCTACCTAGGCTCATAATCAAAACATGAAGGTATACTTAGTTCTCAAATCACATCATGCCCATTCAGGAGCACAAATGTTCTCAATAACCATATAATAACCACAGTATCTTGATAAAACCATAAAGCACATCATATCTTAACCAGGTTGGGTATAAGAAATCAGGACTATGACATTATCACATAAATACGAACTAACATAACATAAGGTGCCATGTAGAAATCAAAACCCCAAAAACCTCCGGGTTTACGTCCTAAAGGTCATCTATCGCAACACATACCCGAAAACATGATAACACCTCATAACACAAAAGCATACATAATTCACTTCCTCAAACATTGGAAACACAACATGGCATAATAAATGCATTTCTAGAATACATGATTCAATCATAATGTTAATGTTGGGATAAACAAATTTATAATTTCTAATCATGCAAATTCATTCATCCATTAAAATTACTATCCAAGAATAATTTAAAATTTAATCCAGGTGAATGTTAACATTCCCTATAGACTTATTTATAAAATCTTCATATAAATGAATCTACGGAATAACTACCAATTTCCAGCTATAATTATAATAGAATGAAAACACTCATTAAAGTAATTGCCCAGTAAGATTAAAGTCTCTTTATATATATATATATATATATATATATATATATATATATATATATATATATGTCCAACTAATATTTTAATATATTAATGATTTAAATAATGTTAAAAATCAACTAAACATTAATTATTAAAATAACTAACAAAATGCTCTTCCCAATTAACAATTAACCCTCACATTTAATAACAAATAAAAAAAACAATCTTAATTAAAACTAATTTTTAACCAACTAAATATAAGCTAAATTAAATTAAAATAAATTTAAAACATATTAATTTAAACTAAATAAAACAAACTTATAATGTAATTAAAAATTAAATTAAAACCACTTTAACATAAATTAAAGTTAATTTTAATTTAATTATAAGCTAAATAAATCTTATATTTAAAAAAATAAATAAAAATTAACTACTATTTAACTAAAACAAAATTTATATCTTAATACAAATTTAAAAAAAAACATACTTTACGGGGAGGACACGGTGGTCCCCACCCCAACAACCATCCACCACGGCAAAATCCTACGACCCACTCGTGATAGTGGTACCCGCGGGCCCATTGTCTCAGTGGTACCGCAGGTCTTGAGCCTACTGCCACAGGTGGTGCAGCGCACGGGGGGGGGTGCGATGGCGCCCGCCACCCACCTTCCCCAACCAAAAAATATATATATTTTTTAAAGATTTTTAATAAAACCTTTTTAACCTCCCTTTTTTTAACAATGCTTTTCTTTTAAAAGAATATTTTCGAAAACATAAATTTAATTTTGACAGCCCCTTTTTTTGTCTTTTTCATCGTTTTTCCCATGACTAGTGAATTTTTTTTATTCACTATATTTTTCCAGCAAGGTATATTTTTGGAAACAATTATTTTTTTTTGCAAGGAAAATTGATCTTTCCCTAAGGAGATTAATTTCTAACCAATACTTTTCTTTTCTCTATAGTTCTAACTATTCTAACTATAGGGCAATTACTTTTTTTGTTTTCTAGGAGTTTTATAGGGAATTTGTTTATGAAAACTGGACATGATGGAGATTTGCTTCAGTGCAAATTGTTGATTGTATGTTTATCATTGATGACAACATATAATATACAGCAGTGTCTTGTAAGAAATTATTAGTACAGATGTTTTGGATCCTTACGTGTTTATTTCCATGGTGTACACATGTTCTAGTTGCTATGTGCACTCACGCAGAGTCAGATATGCAATTTCAATTGAGTTATGTTTTGTCTGTGAAGAGCCAACGTAATTAAATTATTTCTTGAGTTGCGCCTATCTTTGGGATATGCGTGTTTTTATTCATGTTTAGATATGAGTTAAAGATAATTATCTAAAGGTGCTAAATGTGTTCTAACAGAAGAGGGATAATTGAGTCAATTTGGTAGAGTCGACTATGTGAAGCATCGCGTCTCGTCAGTTTGGGTTGCATGATTCTAATCAGGTTGTGTGCTTGATTTGGCCGACTATAGAAGTATTGAAGGGAATCCTAAATTCGAATAAGATCATATCTTTTGGGAAGGTACTTATAGTAGTTCATTTGGTGAACGCTAAGTGTGAATGAAAAGAAAAGAGAAAGAAAAAGTACAGGACAAAATGTTCATTGTTTTGGGAAAGTAGAGACATTTAATTCATCAAGAAAAGATCTATGTGAAGAAGAAGTGGAAGCATACAACACACTAGAACTGATCAAGACAATAGGTCTACTCAAATAGTTCATTTATCAGATATAGTGCATATCTATTTTATTGAAGGTTTCTGCCTTCATCATCTAGAAGTGAGCTTTTTGGACAGTGAGTCCTCACCCCTAATAGGGTTATTTGTAAAAGACTCCTAACAGGGTCAGACCCTTAACCAGGTCATTGTACTTATTTCATTGTAAAGAAAAACTCCTAACAGGGTTGCAAGATCTCCTAACAAGGATAATTATATTCAAGTACAGTTCTTTGTGGGTGCTAATTCCCACTGCGGTTTTTACCTATTTGGTTTCCCCGTAACCAAAATTGTTGTGTACTATCTTGTGATATCTGAATGTGTTAATGATTAATGTTGCTCTATAATTAATTGAAGAAAGAATAAAACTAGCTTATAAGTGATTCACCCCCCCCCCTCTCAGTTATCCCTTGGGACTACTCCAATAATTGGTATCAGATCCAAGTGCCTTGGAGAGAAAGCCTAATAGCTTGAGGTAGATCAAATGGCGTACTTCAGGAAAGAGAGTCCTAATTTTGATGGAGAGAACTATCTTGACTGGAAGATTAAAATGATAACACATCCTCAGTGCATTGGTTTTGAGATCTACGATATTTCTACTCATGAAATTGATGTTCCCACCTTTGAAAGACCTTGCATAAGAAGACTCTACAAATAAACAAAAAGAAGTATTCACTAAATTTTCAATTGCCAAGGAGGCCCTAATCAGTGCCCTATCTGACAGTGAATTTTCTGAGATCAAGAAGGCATGAAGAGCATATTCAATCTGGAAATACTTAGAAGATATGTTTGAAGGAGACATCCAAGCAAAGAATGCGCATAGAAAGACATGGAAGAAAAGATACAAAAATTTAGAGATGCTACGTGAAGAGATCATCAGAGCTTACAATCAAAGGATTAATGAAGCAGTATTAGGTATCAGGAATAATGGTGGAGAAATTTTAGAAGATGATATAATGGACAAACTGATGACCACATTGATAGTAGATTATGAAAGCAAGATTAACATTTTGGATGAAACCATGCAATTCTCAAAGGAATTCAAAAGAGAAACCCTGATTAGCAAAATATCTGCATTTGAGATATCAAGATTGAAGACATAACCTAAAATGGAAATAGCCTTCAAAGCCTCAATCTATGGTAATAAATCTTTAAGAAACTCTAATAATGAGAAGGAAGAAGTTGATACTGAACTAGAGGAAATAATTTCTATGATTGCTAAGAAGGAAAGAAAAGGTAAAGGGAAATATGAAGGACAACTACCATTCAAATGTTTTTCATGCAAAAAAGTTGGCCACTTTGCATCCAAGTGTCCTATAAGAGTCAAAAGGTTCAGTTCAGATTACAAGCCCAAATACACTAAGGAATGCTATCATGCTGAAGATGGTGTAACTGATGATGATTTAGGAGAAGATGAAATATGAATTTTTGTCATTAAAGACATTGAGAAAATTCTTGAGGAGATGGACATTGAAGATGAAAAAGAAGCACAAGAGTTAGCATTAGTTTCCAAAGCAGACATCAGAATAGACTGGATCATAGACAGAGGGTGTTCACATCACATGACAGGGGACAAAGATAGATTTGTACATCTAGATAAGTACAAAGGTGGCATGGTTAGATTTGGAGATAACACTCGCAAACCTATCATAGGCAGAGGTTCTATTATCTTAGATGGAAAGAACAAAATAGATGATGTTCTTTATGTTGATGGTTTACATCACAACCTTCTAAGTGTTGGACAATTTCTTGACAAAGGATATCAGTTGGAATTCAAAGACAACAAGTGCATCATTAACAACAAAGAAGGATATATGATTGCATCAGGCTCAAAGGCCAAAGGTAGTGTCTTTTAGCTTAACTCTGAAGTAATTTGTTTTGTTGCAAAAGTGGATGACAGTTGGCTATGGCACAAGAGACTTTGTCATATCAATTTTGACAACATAGTAAAGATAAGTAATATAAAGGCAGTAAGAGACCTCCCTAGTATTGCAAGACCAGTTGATACTATGTGCAGGGAATGTGTGATGGGGAAGCATGTGAGGACCTCATTCAGATGTAAACAAAACTATGCATAGAAAATTAGATTTGATACATACAGACCTATGTGGACCTACTCAAACAAGATCATACTATTGAGAAAGGTATTTTATTTTGTTTGTTGAATATTTCTCAAGGATGATGTGGGTTGTGTTCTTAAAAGATAAATTTGAAGCTTTTGAGAAGTTCAAAGTATTCAAAGATAAGGTTGAAAATGAATCTGGATTGAAGATAAAATTTCTTAGATCAGATAGAGGAGAATTCACTTCTGACCAGTTTTATGATTATTGTGAAGAACAAGGAATCAAAAGAGAGTTAAGTGCACCTAGAACCCCTTAGCAGAATGGGATAGTAGAAAGAAGGAACATGATAATACTTGACACAGTGCACACTATCATGATTGAAGGAAAGGTTTCTCATACCTATTGGAGAGATGTGGTCAATACATTATTCTATACTATCAATAGAATCCAATTAAGGTCAGGCACAGAAAAGATACCTTATGAACTTTGGTTTGGTAATTTACCCACTGTGAAATACTTTAGAATCTTTGGAACCAAGTGCTACATCAAGAGAGATGACAAAATTAGAAAGTTTGATGCTAGAAGCAATGAAGGTGTTTTTTCTTGGTTACTCTACTAAAAGCAAAGCCTATAGATGTTTTAATCTAAGATTGAAGAAGATCATTGAAAGTACTCATTTGAAGATTGATGAGAAGTTTATGATTCAAGAAAGACACTATGAATGTGCTCCCATGATTGAAGATGAACCTAGACCTATCAGTAAGGACATAGTTATTGAAGAAATTTTTGATTGTATTGATGTTTCATGCAACAATCCTGAACTGAGTCAAGAAGAATCACAGATTACAAATGAGATTCTCACTCCTAAAAACTCAAAATACACATCAAAATACCACTCTAAGGAAGAAATCATTGGAGATCAGAGCGCTAAATTCTTGACAAGATCTAGAGCAAAAGGTTCAACCGTTGATGAAGAGGTATGCTTACTTTCTCAGATTGAACCCTTAAGTGTTGAAGATGCATGCAATGATTTAGATTGAAAAAATTCTATGCAAGAAGAATTGGATCAGATAATCAAGAATGATACATGGGAACTGGTCCCTAGACCTCATGACAAGAATGTGATTGGAACAAAGTGGATATTCAAGAATAAGAATAATGAAGAAGGTATAGTGGTAAGAAACAAAGCAAGACTAGTATGTAAACGATATGCGTAGAGAGAAGGAATAGACTACATTTATACATTTTCCCCTATGAGAAGACTGGAAGCTATCAATTTATTTCTAGCCTATGAAACATTCAAGAACTTTGAAGTATATCAAATGGATGTAAGGTCAGCTTTTCTGAACTTTGACTTGAAGGAAGAAGTTTACATAGAATAGCCTGAAGGATTTAATCTATCACACAAATCAGACATGGTATACAGAATAAAGAAAGCACTTTATGGACTTAAACAGGCCCCAAGAGCATGGTATGAGAGACTTGATAGTTACTTAACAAAGATAGGATTCAAAAATGGAGCAGTAGATTGTAACTTATTCATAAGAGAGACAGATGAAGGATTACTACTTGTTGCTATTTTTTTTGATGACATTATCTTTGGAGGTAATGACAAGTTTAGTGTAGAATTTGCCAAAGAGTTGCAAAGTGAGTTTGAAATGAGCATGATTGGATCTATCAAATATTTTTTAGGATTAAATGTAAAACAAACAGACAAAGGCATATTTATAAATCATTCTAAGTATGTGAAGGAGATATTGAAGACTTTAAAAATGGAAGATTGCAAACCAGTAAGTACCCCCATGATAACAAGAAGAAAGATTTCTAAAGATGATGATTCCACAATAGTTGAAAAGACACTATACAAGTCTATGATTGGAAAACTCATATATCTTACTCAATCTAGACCAGATATTTCCAATGCAGCTAGCATTATTGGAAGATTTGTATCTGAACCTAAACAAAATCACCTAATGGAAATAAAAAGAATATTCAGATACATAAAAGGGACTATAGACTATGGTTTATAGTATCCTAACTCAGAGAACATAAAAATTCATGTGTATACAGATGTAGATTGGGTAGGTTGTGTTGATGGCATGAAGAGTACCTCAGGAGGAGTAGTACTTCTTGGAGAAAGGTTGGTTACTTCGACAAGCAAGAAGCAAAACTGTATCTCTTAGTCGCCAGCAGAAGCTGAGTATGTTGTAGCAGCACTGAATTGTTCAACAATGGTTTGGATCAAACAAATGATTAAAGACTTTAGTATTCAGATTGATTATCCTATTTTTATTCATTGTGATAACACTAGCACTATCAATATGTCAAAGAAACCTATGATGCACACAAAGAAAAAACACATTGAGATGAAATATCACTTTCTAAGAGAAAAATTTGCAGACAGAGAAGTAAAGTTGGATTATGTGAGCACTAAAGAATAGTTAGAAGACATTTTTACAAAGCCTTTATCAAAAGATACTTTTGAGTATCTTAGGGAGAAGCTGGGAGTAATTCCATATCCTGAGTCTGATTAGAATTTGTAGCAAAGAACATCAGTCCTTGGTGATTGATAAATGGTTTACCAGTCTAATTCTAGAGTAGTACCTATGCTTCATTATGTTTAGCACCCTTTGCCATTAATGTCAAAGGGGAAGTATTATTAAGGGGGAGCATATACTCTAGGGGAGTATATCATCATGAAAATAAAAACACAGTCAGAAGAGAAGCAACAGTAAACATGAACCCTTGATGAGGATATTGAGAAGATTATAAAAATAAGAAGGATACTTTGGGTTGATGGTGTTTTTCATATCATATGTTTCCATCAATGTCAAAGGGGGAGATTGTTGGAGATTTACTTCTGTGTAAATTGTTGATTATATGTTTGTCATTGATGACAACATATAATATACAACAGTGTCCTGTAATCAATTATCAGTACAGATGTTTTGGATCCTTGTGTGTTTATTTCCATGGTGTACACATGTTCTGGTTGCTATGTGCATTCACGCAGAGTCAGATATAGAATTTTAGTTGAGTTATGTTAGTTTGTTTTGACAGTAACAGTGACTAAAGATTATCTGTGAAGAGCCGATGTAATTACATTATTTCTTGAGTTGTGCCTATCTTTGGGATATGTGTGTTTATATTCATATTTAGTTATGAGTTAAAGATAATTATCTAAAGGTGCTAAATGTGTTCTAATAGAAGTGAGATAATTGATTCAATTTGGTAGAGTTGAATATGTGAAGTGTCGTTTCTATTTGGTTTGGGTTGCGTGATTCTAATCAAGTTGTGTACTTTATTTGGCTAACTAAATAAGTGTTGAAGGGACTATCTGACTAAGATCACATCTTTTGGAAGATACTTATAGTAGTTCATTTGGTGAACGCTAAGTGTGAATAAAAAGAAAAGAGACATAAAAAGTAGAGAACAAAATGTCTGTTGTTTTGGGACAGTAGAGACATTTCACTCATCAATAAAATATCTATGTGAAGAAGAAGTGGAATCATACAATACACTAGAACTAATCAAGATAGTAGGTCTACTCAAACTATTCATTTATCATATATAGTGCATATTTGTTTTACTGAAGGTTGCAGCCTTCATCATTTAGCAGTGATCTTTTTGGACAGTGAGTCCTCACCCCTAACAAGGTTATTTGTAAAAGACTCCTAACAGGGTCAGAACCTTAACTAGGTCACTATACTTATTGCATTATAAAGAACAACTCCTAACAGGGTTGCAAGATCTCCTAATAGGGATAATTATATTCAAGTACAGTTCTTTGTGGGTGCTAATTCCCACTAGGATTTTTACCTATTTGGTTTCCCCATAACCAAAATTGTTATGTACTATCTTGTGATATCTGAATGTGTTAATGATTAAACTTAGATTTTTTTTTGGTTGATGCAAGATTGCAATGAACCAACGATGCTCCTGCATCAGACACCTGAGGTTATTTGAAAATTGAGCCTCTAACTTTTCTAAGATGAAGGAGAACCCAATTGGTTTAACTCCACCTAAGAAATCCATGAAGAATCCTCAACTGGTATGTTCTACCACTTAACAAGATATTCCTCATATTGCTTTCCTCTAGTGCTTTGACTAATTCTGGTATCTAAGATCCGTTCAACATCCTCCTTCTTATTATTAGGATATTGTAATTCAGTATCTAATCCATATCCCTCACTGTTATCTGATTCATGATATTTGTACAATTCTACTATGTTGAATATGCTTGATATGTCCATGTCCTCTAGTAACACAACTTCATAAGCATTCTCTAAATCAAACTTTCTCAGAATCCTAAAAGGTCCAAACTTCATCATCTTCAAATTACTATAGGTACCAACTAGAAATCTACCTTTTCTCAAGAAAACCATCAATTCATCACCAACTTAAAACTCCTTATGTTTCCTCTTCCTATCAGCTCTCTCCTTATACTTATCATTCATGCCTTCCAAATGTTTCTTAACTCTATCATGCAAATCCTTCATATGATTGGTAAATTGTTCTACTTCAACACTCCTCTTTTCTTCAACACTGATATCCATCAATTATGTTAATCCTTTAGGATGTAAACCATAAACAATCTCAAAAAAAATTCTCCCAATACTCCTATTTGTTGAATTATAATAAGAAAACTCTTCTTGTGCCAAAACTAAATCCCAATTACCTACCTTCTCACCAATCAAGCTTCTCAATAAATTACTTAAGCTCCTATTAACAAATCCAGTTTGTCCATCAGTCTGTGGGTGAAATGTAGAGCTAAACTTAAATTATGTATTAATATTCCTCCAAAGTGTCCTCCAAAAATATCCAAGAAACTTTGTATCACTATTTGAAACAATGCTCTTAGGTAACCCATGCAATCTGACAATGTCCTTGAAAAAAAATTAGCTATATGTACTGCATCTAATGTCTTTTTTAAAAGGAATGAAATGAGCCATCTTTGAAAACATATAAACCAAGACAAACATAGAATCATTACCTCTCTCATTCTTTGGAAAACCAAGAAAAGAATTCATGTTAATCTTCTCCCAAGGCTTCTCTGGTACAGGTAATGGTGTATACAATCTAGTATTCTAACTATTCCCTTTAGCAACTTGATAAATCCTGCAATTTTGAATGAAATTCCTAACATACTTATGAATTTGTGGCCAATAATACCTCTCCTTGATAACTGCCACCGCCTTATCAATCCTAGAGTGTCTATGTAATCCTCCATAATGTTTCTCCTTAATCAGACTTTCCCTCATAGATCATCTTGGTACACACAACTGAACTCCTTTGAAAAATAATCCATCTTGTAGGAAATAATCCAACAAAGAATTCCTATCGATAACCAAAGGTTATTTAAAAGATTTATGAGGTTCATAAAAATACAGATCATTCTTATACAAATTCTTCATTTCATCAAATCCAAGAACTATCACCTTCATCTTTGTCACAAGATTTCTTCTTCTACTTAATACATTAACAACTTTATTAGACTTACGACTCCTATGCTTCAACACAAATGATTAACTCTATAATGATTCAACCTATCTCATATGTCTCTGATTCAACTTACTCTAACTGTGCAAACACTATAAATCTTGATGATCAATATACAACACACTCCTTAGGAAATAATTAATGTCTTCACTTCTTCAAAGCTTTAACAATAGCATAAAACTATTGATCATAAAAAAAATACTCCACCCTTACATTATTCAACTTTTCACTAAAGTAAATAATCGATCTACCTTCTTGACTTAGTACTTCCTCGATTACACTTCGAATAGAATCACAATCTACTTGAAATACCTTACTAAAATCTGGTAGTTCTAACACAAGTTGTTTAGATGCCTTTTGCTTTAAAAAAATCAAAGCTTCTTTGTGCTCCATGTGTCCAATTGAATTCATTCTTGTCTCCCCTCATTGTATCAGTCATAAAATTTCAAATAGAACTGAAATTCCTAATGAGTTTCCTATTAAAACTTTCCAAGCCATGAAATGATCTTACCTCACTAACACTTTCAGGTTCAAGCCATTCAACAATTTCTCTAACCTTCTTAGGATCCATCTTTAATCCTTTATTAGAAATCACAAATCCAAGGTATAAAAGTTCATTCTTCATAACAATACACTTATTGAAATTTATCAACAACTTCTCCTCTCTTAACCTCTACAATACTTGCCTTACATGCAACAAGTGTTCCTTGTTTGTCTTACTAAAAATGAAAATGTCATCCAAATAAACTATGAGAAACTTGCCCAAAAATTCCTTCAATACTATATTGATAAACCTCATGAAAGTACATGGTACATTAGACAAAACAAAAGGCATTACTAACCACACATAGAAACCTTCCTTAGTCCTAAAAGAATTCTTCCATTCATCAGCTTCTCTTATTCTGATATTATGATAACCACTCTTCAAATCAATCTTTGTTAAACACTTAGCTCCACTCAAGAAATCCATTGTCATCCATCCTAGGTAATGGAAATTAGTACTTAATAGTAATTTTGTTTATTTCTCTTGAGTATGTATACATCCTCCATTTTCCATCCTTCTTAGGTTCTAAGATTATAGGGACTGTACAAGGACTCAAACTTTCTCTGATTAATCCTTTCTGCAACAACTCATATACTTATCTATTCAATGCTTCATTCTCTGTTGGTGTTAACTAGTGAGATGCTTTATTAGGAAAAATAACTCCTAGAATTAGATCCATGCAATGACTAATACTCCTAGTTGGTTGAAAAACCATCAGGTACATTATCTAAAACCACATCTGTAAACTCATCCAACATATCATTTATCTATTTAGGGTAATCTCCGCTCAAATCTACATCTATAGTCTTCTTTGGGACAATATAAATTATTTTTTTCTTATGTCTCATTCCTTCCAATAATTTCCTTCCATCAACCATGCATATTCTAGCACTGATACAAACTTCCCCTTTAAAATTTTCATCCAATGACATCAATCTATGTTTCATACCATTATCCACAAAAGTATATGTTTCATCTCCCATTATTTATAGAATGTCTATCATACTACCAAGGTCTACCCAAAAAAACATGACATACATCCATAGGAATTATATCCAATAATACTTCATCATGATATTTCCCTATTTTCATCTTAACCCAACATTGTTTGCTTACCAACACCTTGTGATCATCTTTTATCCATGTAATCTCATAGGGTTTGGAATTTTTCAATCTCGACAACGATAACTTATCTACCATTTCATCAGATAGTAAATTCTCAAAAATACACCATCAACAATAAATTTACATACCTTACCACCATAAATACATCTAGTTCAGAATAGTTTCTTTCTTTGCCAAGAGTTCTCCATCTTTTTATCATGGTACAAGGTTCTCCTGATGATCAATGTCTCTCCCTTTTTAGCCTGATTATTGTTAACTGATTTAGATTGTCCCTCTTCTTCTATAATATTTTTCCTTGTGATTCTTTTTTTTCTTCTTTAATATCCACCTTTTTTCACTCAAAGGCCCTATGACCTTCTCCATCACACTTGAAACAAGTGTCGTTAAACACTCTTTTATCATCTCTTTGGTAGCCCCCATTCCTATAACCAACTCTATAATAATTTCTCTTAGGAGTCTTCTCCTCTTCCTTCCCTTTATTAGAGTCACCAACCGATCTACCACCTCTACCACTTTGGATTATTCCCCCTCTGCCTCTTTGTCTATATTTTTCTCTTCTATTCAACTTGTCTTAAGCCTTTATGACATATTGGTAAGAATATTCCACATTCCCAATATTGATCATACTAAGATCCTCTTGTATTAACATCCTCAAACCATTCAAGTATCTAGAAACCCTTTCTACTTCACCCTCTTTAAAGCTAGATATGATAAATCCAACTTGTAGAAATCCTTGGTGTATTGTTTCACATTCATCTTCATTTGTCTCTAATTTTGCAATTTTGTGATCAAGATAACCAGATAATCAAAGGGTAATAAATTTTATTTCATCTTGTTCACCATCCTATCCCAAGATTTTATCTTCTCTTTACCTCTATTCCTCTTATCATTCTGCAAATTATTCCACCAAAGTGAAGCATGACCTCTTAACTTAGTACAAGAATACTTTACCTTCTTGTAAGATCCCTAATAAATCTTTCTTCTCCTTGATCCACTTCAGGTTGTTCTCGGGCTTCTGCTTCAACTTGTTCTTCAATTTCTTCTTCAGCATCACTTAATTCTTCAATATGTCAACCTCTCCTCTAGGTCATTTTAACTGCTTCCAATCTAGTAGCAATATATCTCAACATTTCAACAACACTAGGGTCTAAACCTTTTCCACCTCTAGAACCTCTCCTAGCCATCACCAATTATTCCTCTACAACCGCGGGTCAGATCCTTATTTTTCTACCCCACAAAAAACTAAATCAAGAACCCCACACTTAGGAGACAAGATTTATTCATTGCAAGTGAAAACCTTCACTTTGATACCACCTGACGTAGCCAAGGTAGGAGGGTCCAAGAAAATTAATTGTCCAACCTTGCACTAAGAGTTATACAACAAAAACTCAAAGATATCAAGAACAAATTAAACAAATCTAGAGTATGGAAGACGCGTGCATGCCTTTGTATTAACAGGTAAAATAATTACAAAAATCTACAATAGCATTCAACATGCCCAGCTCAAATGTCAGGGACTTATTACAAATAAAACTAACTTATTCTTCCCGACCTATGACTGTAAACAACCTTCTTAAAAAACCTAGCTTAATTTATTCAATCTTTAGCTTCCCTCCCCAAAACAAAGACCAAGATCCAACCTAAATAGATGACCGCAACCTAAAAGGTGAGCCTCGAGATTACACTTCACAAGAGAAACAAAATGTGTTACCAACTAACTCCCAGTTGGCCTCTGATCAAAGATCTTTAACCAACAAACAAATCAAAAGGAGAGATCATATAAATAAGTTGGACAAACACGTAGCTAATTAGGAAAATGAACCATCAGTATAGTCAATCATGGAAATCCCACCAAGGATCCAAACACTGATCGGTGCAAGAACATGAAGAACACATTCTAAACACAACCAAAGAATCCAGTGTAACTTTAGGCATGATAATCCAAATGAGTTGTGATCATAGGAAAATCTCTCTAATGATCTCTAGAACATGAATCTATGACTATAATCACCAAGGATCTGTAGAACTTGACTATGACAACAAACACAATAGCTGAAGACCAGCAGTAGGAAAACTCAAATGTTTTTTTGGTTGATGCAAGATTGCAATGAACCCAAGATGCTCCTGCATCAAATAGTTTTGAGTTTTGAGTAGCGCTCTATATGGTGGTCACATTGGGATTTGTGATCATTACCAGAGTCTTATTATGGTCAGATTAGTACAAATGTATGACCGTGATAGTTAACTCAATAGTTTATGAAATTTAGTATTTTGATGAGTTTTTTATATGAACTGGTTGAGTTACTGATTGGTTCTTGATGATCATATGGTTAAGGCGGTTAATTTAATGTTGATGTTTTGTATTAAATGTTTTGGGCCAACATGCTAAGGTTTATTGAAATAGAATTTTATGAGTTAAGTCAATTTTAGGGAAGACTTGTAGATTATTTTTAATGTTTAACTGACTTAAGAACAATTATTTAAAGGGATGCAAAATCATAGATTTAGGGTTGTTGATCATGTTTTTGGTGGTTGCGATCAGAGACAGAGGTTGAGTATTGTGTAAAGAGTTAAGAGACTTAATTGGATCTTTTAAGCAAGTAGTGTCATTCCAGAGAAGTAATTTGAGTTCATTTCTCAAGGATAACTCTAATAGGTTAGCAAGGTTAAATCCCTTAATAGGATGGACTTTAATAGGTCTTATTTTTTTTAAATCCTCTAATAAGGTGACTTCTGAGAAGGAGTTATAAATCCTATAGCAAGGAAGATCTTAACAGATCTCTATGTACTTCTAACAAGGTCCTAGTCACTCTTAACTGAGTGAGCCCCTAACAGGGTATTATAAGCTCATTACAGGGAAACTCTTTTTAACCATAGTGAAGAGATTTCTGGGTGTCAGCCTCATTTTAGTTTTCTCCCTCTTATAAAAGTTTTTATGAGAAAAATAGTGGTTTTATATTTTATTCTTTGTGGTTTATATAATTACTTTACTTATATTACATAGTTACAGTTTCCTGTTTAGTTTTGTGGGAGTTACTTAAAATCATATTCAGATTATTTCTTGAATTAGAACATGTTCTATTCACACTGATTCACCCCTACCTCTTAGTTCTTATATATATCAAAATGTATTTTTCCATTTATTATGGTCTTTGCATCCTATTTTCATAACGAATCATGGTCTTCCATAACATGGTTTCATAAGGCTTGTGGTTGTATTTGACTTTCATTATCACGCACTTGACACCTTGTCATCTTGTGTAAGGAAACTCAGGTGTGGAAACAACTTCCTACACTAATCTCTAAAGGAAATTATTGTGCAAATTCTTTTAAATCCTTACAATTTCAGATTCGTTAACTACTTTAACAATGATATTGCAGCCATATACCATGCATATAGAAAATAGATAATGACATAATGATTTACCCTGGGGAAAACCTTTCAGTAAAAAACCCCAGCACTCCAAAACCTACACAATGTATTATCTTCAACACAATGGTTAAAACACACTTGCAATGCAAGTTCTTTCAGGAGACAATTAACACACATAGACTAATCCAGTAGCATAAGATC
The DNA here is from genome assembly GCA_018584345.1 of Thuja plicata. Lineage (NCBI taxonomy): Eukaryota > Viridiplantae > Streptophyta > Pinopsida > Cupressales > Cupressaceae > Thuja > Thuja plicata. The sequence goes on from MU224820.1 coordinate 1,613,768, forward strand.
ATACCAACAATACACTCTTTTTCTATATCTATCTGCAACCCTAAAAAATGCTTATATCATGCGCTATCCTTTTTAGGGCAACTTCCAAAGATAGCCATATTAGGGTTTTACCATTCTTTGAGAAAATAGGAACCCTAACCCCACGATTGTGGAAGAGTGTATAGTACTCAACTTTATCAGTTGCCACATGTCATTGCATGTCTTCACCCATCATTGAATCTTCTAGAAATATCTCTTACATGTCATAGGAACCTATCATAACTGTTTCAGCCATGATCTCCTTATATACAATTCAAGATGCTAACACATCAAGTGGAGTGACACATCAACATGCCAACTAGACATGTACACTCACACTTAATTACATTATTTGCAAGAAATACATTTTACAAAACAAATAATAAGAATAGGAAT
>MU224820.1:1620656-1641113 GCA_018584345.1 Thuja plicata
AAAAAAAAAAAAAAAAAAAAAAAAAAAGGCCCTTTCTAGGGTTTGAAGACTAGTAGAGGAGAAGGTGGAAAGTTTTTTCTTCAAAAAAAAAAAAAAGTCAACTCTTTATACTGCCCTAACCCTAATTTCGAAATTAGGGTTAGGGGATTTAAAATTTAAAATGAAAGGGGGTGGAAAGAAAGTTTTTTTTTCCCACTTAAACCAAAATGACTTAAACCTTTAATAAATTGTCTATTATTGAAGGGGATTAACTTATTACTTTTCATTCCCCTATTTATCAGGAAAGTAAATACTTTAGTTAATCCATTTTAAGAATATATTTCTTTTTTTTTTTTAATTTAGAAAAGGACTTGTTTGTAGATTAAAACTTGGAACTTATGATCTGAGGGAATTGTTTTATAAGTGAAGTAGATATCCTATAACCTAGATTTTTTTTTATCACAATGCGTATTTCGGATAAATGTCGCGACACCTTGATAGGGATTAAAATAGATTTTATAATTTAATAATAAGCTATTTATAAACCAACTATTTAATAATATAAGACATACTAAACAAATTTCTTTTGTACTTTTCTCTTGGCAAATCCTTACCAGAAAGGGGTTAAATGTTCATACCTGATAATTTAATTAAATATCATTATTTAGGAGATCAACCTAATTTATAATAAAATTTGAGATAACAAGGATGCGGAATTAATTTAAAATTTATAGTAATATTTAAAGGGAAATCTAATTAAATTTCTTGGGAATAACTCAGGGACTCTTAATGTTATTTTTATGTGGTCAATATATGTGGCCAGTATACTGACTTCTATAAAAATAATATTACGGAGTACCATAACCTAGAGGGTTTAAAATTAACGTAGTATCCTTAGCTAATTAGTAAATCTAATCTTTTCGAATAACCCCGGAGTCGAAGAACAGTGAATCTTTCTCTTTCCTCCACATCATCAAACTCTATTTGTATACCGGGTTGGTTGTAGACACAGATAACCTTCACCTTGCAAACCTGTACATTTAAAAGCATTTAGGGTTAAGGGATGTTGACTCTAGTCATGATTCCCCTTAGACCCTCTTGTTGTAAATTTAAAATATAATTTCTCTTTCAAAAAAAAAGTTGTTGCGTTTTGGGCGTGTAATTTTTGGGCATTACACATGGGCTGCCAAAGCTGTAATAAAAGCATCCCATCTTCTTGATATTTTTTAGAAGCTGAATCTGAGCCTTTCTTCTTCTTCTTCGGTTCTTTGCAGTCCCTCCGGAAGTGCCTAGATTTATCACAGTTCCAACATTTCATCTTGGACTTTCTAGGAGTATTAGAACTCCCACGGGATTTGGATCTTCCCTTCTTTGACTTATTGTCATTCTGCTTTCCTTTGTCTTTGGATCTCCCGTGAACAACAAGGGCTTCCTTAGATGAATCCGAAGTCTTTCTTCACATCTCCTCAGATAGCAGCAAAGACACCACATCATCCATATAGAATGTGACTATAGTACTTCTGAGGGCCATCACAAGATGGTCCCATGAATCCAGCAAGGAACAAAGCATGGTCATACATCGATCCTCCTCCTCGATCTTGGCACCGGATGATGCCAACTATGCAATCAATAAATTGAATGTGTTGAGATGATTAGTTACAGATCCACCTTCCTCCATTCTTAAAGACTACAACTTCTTTCTTAGGAACAACTTATTCACCAGAGATTTGGCTTGATACACAAACCCAAGCCGTTTCCACAAAGAATTTGCAGTAGTCTCATCAAGAACATTCAGAAGAATGACATCTGCTAGACAGAGTCTGATGAGACCCTTAGCCTTTTGATCCTTGATCTCCCAATCCACTTGAGATATCACTACAGGTCTCACATCAAGTGAAGTAGCCTCCCATAGATCACGGTCTTCAAGCATGTCTTCCATCTTGAGTTTCCACAACTCGAAATTAGTGCCATTAAATTTCTCCACCTCCATTCTACTATATGAGGAACTTGCCATCTCAATCTGCAAATAAGATTTAGAATGCTGTACACAAAAAAAACTCCCACTCAACTTGAGATTAGCTTAAAAAACCCTACCCAACAACTAGGATCAAAAGTTGATCAGGCTCCGATACCACTTGTAAGGAAACTCAGGTGCGGAAATAGCTTCCTACACTAATCTCTAAAGGAAAGTATTGTGCAAATTCTTTTAAATCCTTACAATTTCAGCTTCATTAACTACTTTAACAATGATATTGCAGCCATATACCATGCATACAGAAAATAGAGAATGACACAATCATTTACCCTGGGGAAAACCTTTCAGTAAAAAACCCCAGCACTCCAAAACCTGCATAATGTATTATCTTCAACATAATGGTTAAAACACACTTGCAATGCAAGTTCTTTCAGGATACAATCGACACACACAGACTAATCCAGTAGCACAAGATCATACCAACATACACTCTTTTTCTATATTTGTCTGCAACCCTAAAAAATGCTTATATCATGCGCTTTCCTTTTTAGGGCAACTTCCAAAGATAGTCATATTAGGGTTTTACCATTCTCTAAGAAAATAGGAACCCTAAAATTTTTTTCCATGATTGTAGAAGAGTGTACAATACTCAACGTTATCAGTTGCCACATGTCATTTCATGTCTTCACCCATCATTAAATCTTCTAGAAATAGCTCTTACGTGTCATAGGAATCCATCATAACCATTTCAGCCATGATCTCCTTACACACAATTCAAGATGCTGACACATCAAGTGGAGTGACACATTAACATGCCAACTAGACATGTACACTCACACTTAATTATATTATTTGCAAGAAATACATTTTACAAAACAAATAAAAAGAATAGGAATTATCCAAGGTTGAGACACCTTATTCCTAACATCTTGGTGCATAATGTCAAGTACAATATCAAACCTAGGTTTCTCATACCATTGCAACATGACTTTCCTTTTTTCCTTCACTATCCCTATCATTTTCTCTTTCCTTCTATACCATTATCAATTTTGAGAGAACACTCATGTTCTCCAAACTCACATGTCCTATCCAGGGCATATACCATTCTCTCCTTGTCATCCTTCATCATCCTTCCAGTGACTAGGGCATCATGCCAATATTTTTATCCCTTTTTATCCACTATGTTTTAATATTCATTGATCTAACATCACCTCATGATGCTACTGTTGGGATTATTGGGAAATAGTACTAAGAGGGGAGGGGTGAATCAGTACCTCTAGAACTTTTAACACTTTTCACCTTTCTTCATTAGCAATCAATCTTTATTGTATTACCGCCCAAATCTGATGTTCTTTCTTATGCATGTAGTATTAATTCATAAAATTAACTATATGAAACTTTCATAGAAACATTAATGAAGGTAATAGACACATAACACAAGATATGATATCACAGAAAACTCATGTTATGATGTAAAAACTTTGATGGGGATAACACCCACAAAACTTCATTATCTACAGAATGGAAGGGATCTAGTTAAGGATTACAATTTGATCACTTCTGATGATAGACCCTATTAGGAGTATTAATGTGGAGACCTGTTAGGATCTACTTAGTTTAAGAGCTTTAGCAACACTAATGTAGCGTGCACTCGGTTAAGAGATTTACAATAGGATTGTTAAATCCACCTTCCTTGAAAGGATTTCTTAAGTGTACCCCACTTGTTAGAATGTGTACAATATGTATGACCTGACTGTATGCAATCTATAATTCCTTATTATAGATCCATTAAATCTTATAGTATATGAATATCACCTATAGTGATTGATTCATACCTTTTCCTTCTTGTCAGTAGCCTTTGTTCTTGTTCTTGAAAACTGATTTGATCTTTGTCTGTGTTGCTACATGTATTCTCTTTTCTGATCCTTATATTCTCTCAGTGGCTACAATAATCATTGAACAACATGTTCATAATTGATTGAGCATCTATTTATACAAGTTCTTTGACCTATTTTAGAATCATGCATTACAATGTTAACTCTAGATCCAAGGTATACAACTTGACCTTGATCCTTTATTTTGCATGTTTTAAGTCATTTAAACTGATAAAAACAATAATAATTACATTGATTTTCCCTCACGTAGTGGATTTAAAACAAATCAAGAAGCTAAATATAAAACTTCAGTGATTTATCTGATGTGGAAAGTCATATCCACTTTTTGTGGGATATAACTGACTCTCAGTATCTGATTCTCAGTGGGAACTAAAATTCTGTCAGTGTTCCTTCTTTGAACTGATCGTCGGGTTCCCTTCATCTGTCGGGTTCCAATCTTGATTGTTTCGTCAAGTTTCATTGTTGGTTACTCGTCGGGTTCCTCTGTCTTTTCTGTCATTGAGTAACATTGAATAGTGTTCGTTGGGATGCTTTGTACTTAGAAATATTGGTAACCTTGTTGTCAGGTAGTGTTGTGCCCTATCTATCGATGTAGTATAAACTAATGGTTTTTATTATGTTTTTCCTTGCATATACTAATGGAAAAATATAATGTCTTCAATCTCCCCCTTTGACATTAGTATCAAAAATTGATATGTGCACAATACTAAAGTGTTTAGTATGTACACTGTGTATATATCCTAGTCATTATATGACTCCCCCTAATTGTATGCATCAGTATAGTATAAGTATATGTGCATGTATACTTTCCTTTGTACTATACATTCCCCTTTTTCATAATCTTTCCTCTTTTTAGTGACTGGTTGTACATATCATTTCGCCCTTTTACTGACTAATTGTACATATCATTTCCCCCTTTTTTGATAATCATGACAAAAATGTACAACTTATAAGTTGTCAAAAATGTGACAAAAATGTGCAACTTACAGAGTGTCAAGAATGTGGGAGTGACTGTTCTTGATAGCTTCTATTATTTTCTCCCATTTCTCTTTGAGGAGTTCTAGTTCCATGTGCTCTAGCTCAATCATGTCATGCATATCATAAATGCTATCTAGGACAGACATTTTTGGGGTGGAAATAAGTTTCCTTCCCTGTGTCATATGTTGTTGTAGTAATGTGAGAGTTTGTAAGAGTTGAGCTTGAAGCTCATTCACCTCATCTTTGAACTTTGTTTCTGCAATCTGTATATCCTGTCTCAACTTCCTAGCTTGTTTGAGCTGGTCATTGTGAAATTTGATTGCATCTTCTATGTTTGTGAGACCTTGTGCACTAGCTTGAAGATCAACATCAATTTGTGCTATCTTTTTTGTATACTCCTTGGTGAGTTGATCCAATGTGCACAATTTTTGAATCAAGGCTATAGCTTCTAAAATTATGGGGTCTAATGTGCTTACCAGTTTAGATAGCTTCACCTTTTGTAGTGCCACTTCTTGGATTATTTTCTCCGCTAACTTGAATTCATATTTCTTTTCAAGTCTTGCTTTCATAGCCTTTTCAACATATATATTCTAAGATGTGATAGCGTTAGTGAGAACCACTAATTGATCATACATGGGAGATGTTTGATCAACATTTGTATTAGGTACAAATTGCTGGAGTATTCCTTTTTCAACTTCAAGTACCTTAGATTCTTTTGTGGCCTTTCTTAGCTTATCCTGGATAGCTATCCTTTCACAAAGTCTAGCATACTTTGTCAACTCAGTAGGATCCAATGCTCTAGGATCACATATTGGAATCTTAATTATTTCATCCAGAGTGACAAGATTTTTGTTCTTGCTCTTCTTCTTCTTTGAGATTTGTGTAGAAGCAGATGTATGAACTACCATTGCTAGTTCATTTGTTTTCTCTGGGGCGCTCGGTGAAGGCTTTGTAGATAAAACCTCTTGTGCCTTCTGCTCGGGGTTCACATGTCGGTTAGGTGAAGATGTATCTTCATCAACCTTGGGTGTTTCAATATATTTCTCTTTTGTTTGCTTTTGAGAATCATCTGTCTTTTCTTCTTCACTCTTCTCCTTTTGCTTTTCCTCTCCTTATTTTTCTCCTTCTTTATTCTAACCAGTGGACTTGTCTTGCTGATCATTGATAACAACTTGTTCTGATGTTGTATCTTTGGGTTCATTTGTTGTGTCCTTTGTTTTTGCATCACCCTTGTCTATGGGTATGCTTGTATCTATAGTAGATTCTTCATTTCCTTCTATCAGATTGATGGTCTTCATCAATACTGGCATATTCTTCTATGTGCTAGCCTGTGCTACATCTATAGTTGTCTTGTTTGTCGGTTTGAGCTTGTTGAACAGTGACATCTTCATCCTTTTGAATTTGTTCTGCAGGGTCCAGTCCTGTCATGTCAATGATGGAAGTGTTTGGCTATGTCTCATCAGCAACATCCATGTCATTATTTCTTGGTGTCTTCAATGCTTGTTGCTTTTCTTGATCCTTAAGAGATATGAATATAACATCATCATCCTTCTATGGTTCCTTATCAGAATCATAGTGAGTGATATCTTGAATGTCAAGATCATCCATGAATTTATCTAAGTCAATGGGCTCAGTATCCTCCACATTATCCAAAGCAATGTGCTCTAGACTTGCTTTATATTGTTGCTCCTCTATATCAGGTGTCTCGGTGAGAAGTAATGGATTTTCACAACTTGTTGATTCTGTAGGTAGATCAAGAATTTGTATGCATTTAGCATTTTTCATGTTGTCCAAATCTAAGAATTTCCCCTCTAGCACCTTGTAGGTTCTTATCTTTACCACAAATTTACTGGAATGCTTTTTCATCATTTCTTTTATTTCTTCCATTTTGGATTCGGGAGGCATGAGTCTTACAAGTATCCTCTCCCTTTCTTCCTTTTCAAATTTCAAAGCATAAGACCATTGTGTTGATATTTTGTCACTCAATGGTTTGGGTATTTGTTAGAAAACTCAACCGGTACATATTTTAAGTTGACCATAGCCCTGATTATTGCATCTTCTATTTTATTTTTGTCCTTGGGCTCTGGTTTTACCTGTTGTCTGATTTTCCTATCAGTCATGGTACCTATTGTAGAAATTGAATCAACAGTCTCATCAATTATTCTAAGGGTTAAGCTTTTCTTTTCTACTTCAGGCTCATCCTATTTTGAATCTTCAATGTCAGCCTTGGTTCTGACCAGTCTTCTTCTCCTTTTGGTAGGTGTTTGCTTCTCTATTTTATGCTTCCTCTTGTAGGTCCTCACTTGACCTTTCTTAAGAAGTGTTGTATCTTTCTTTGCAGCTTGGCTTCTTTTCCTTTGAGCTGTTATGGTCCTTGGTTCCTTGGTTGGAGGTGGAGACACATCATACTCTGTGGATTCAAAATCTGTTTCTTGTTTATCTTCCTCTTCACTGATGGTACCATGTTCCTTGGTGTCCTCTATTTGTTCTTTTGCCTCCTCATTTACTGACAACATCTTCTCAAGATTCTTTACCATCTTGTTTTTCTTGTTGACAGTCTTCTTTATGACTAGGCCTATTTTTATCTTAGACTTTACCTCTTCATATGTTCCAAATCTTAGTTTCTTACTCTCAAGTGGTTCATTCAACAGTGCATCAATTGCATTTGTTGCTTGATCTATGTTTATCTCATAGTCAAGTGGTGGTAACCAGGCTATTCTTGGTACAACTGGTTTAATGTGAGTAAAATCTAAATCCACCATAAAGCATATCTCATCCCTATGCTTTTGAATTAATTGTTTAGGGATTCTTACTCTCTCCATCATATTTTCCTTGAAATCAAGGAAGTATTCAGTCATCACTAAATCACAATTTTCACCTAGTGACTTGATAAGGTCACTTATCTGCAATGTGACTACCATGGTGGTGTCCCACTTCACTTTACCATTTGAAGGAAAGTATTCTTGAAAATAAAATAATATACGTGCATTATAACTTATCCAAAATTACATGTGTTTGTCTTGGCAAACCTGATTGTTGTCATATTCTCATCAAGTTGCTTTAGTAGGATCTCACATAGATCCATTTTCATTCCCTTTGTGACAATATTGTAAGTTGTGCTTAATAATGTTGATGCTATGTTGTCTAGCCTGCTAGCTTGAAATATTTTGTAACCTATCACACATGCACCAAACCTTAGTTCCTCATTGGTGATGGTGTTCACCTTAAGTCCTTGGTTATCCCATACAACATTGGTGATCTTCTCAACTTCTTGTCAAGAGGGATGCTTGTGTGCTTTTGGTTTATCGATAATAGGGTAACCTATTACAACATGTAATACATCCTTTGTAATCTGCTTGGGTTCATCCAGCCATAAATTTTGATCATGCATTCTTCTTAGAACTAACCTAATCCAGTCAGTTTTGAAAACCCTTAGGAAATATAGGGAATTTGTTATCCCTTTTAATTGAAAGTGCTTGTGTTATTCCTTTAGGTTCCCTTGTTCATCACATAGCTTCTTATAAGCTTGATCTATCTGTAGATCACCAATCTCAGAGATCTTGCAGTGAATATACAATCTAACGTCTTCTATCAGCAAAACCCTAGGTGGAATTTATGAAAATGCACCAAAATCCTCGGGTTGCAGTGCAATCTCTGGGCATATCTTGTATTTTGGTTCCACAAAATTTATATTCTTGATTAGCTTAACAGTATTCTTCTTTTCACTCTTCAATTTGGCTATTCTTGAATTCGTTGCCATTGTTTTGAATTTAGGGCTCTTTCAAAAATAATAGAAGATTTATTGGTATGCTTGGTACTTACTTTGATCTGTGTAGCTTGTGAGTGATCTATTTGGAGTGTGTTGGACCGAGTCGAGGACGCTCTGCTAACTACTCTCTTTTGGCTCTATTTTTTCTCTACTCTATTCACTCAATTTGCGTGTGAAAAATGAAGTGATTCCATCGAGTATTTATAGACTTTTTTCCTAAGTCTGTCATAAATACTCAACAACTCGTCGGGTCATGAAGATAGAGTTCGTCGGGTAAAATCTCAAATAACATTATTTGTGTTGACATGATGCTCAGGATAGCTATTAAGATTGTTGCTTTCACCAATGGAGCTTGGTGTAGTGTCAAGACAACATTGTATTTTTGCTTCCTTACCGATGGGTGTTGGGTTACATTAGTGACTTAGCCTTTTTATGTGTTGACTGAAAATTATCGATAAGTGTAGACAACTCATCATTTATGTTCACAGATAATTTTTTGGTTTTTTCATCTTTAGGCAGGGGTGGTGATGTCACCAGATCCATGGGATAAGGTGTCACCTACTATATTTATTGGTCCAGCTTCCTCAATGGTTGAATCTTTCCTCCACATTTTCTTTCTCATTTTCTTGATGTCTTCAATGGTGTTACCATTTGAAAAAGTGGTGGCTTCAGTTATTCGGTCTCTGCAATCCTTCTTTAGATGTCCAACCTTATGATAGTGTAAACATGCCATTCCAGGGTTGGTCCAGCCTCTAGACCTTTTGGTCCATGTTCTCATGTAGTTTGCAACAATGTGACCATATCTACCACATGTTGTGCAGTTTATCCATGTATTATAGTCCCAACCATATGAATTACCGACTCTGCTTAGTTTATATGCATTTTCTTGATTTTTGGGTTTCCATGCTTCAATTTTTTTTTCTTCTTTCTTTCAAGAGATGTGTGCCCATGCATTTTGTAGGTGGGGCAATACTTGTCCATATAGGTTTCCTTATTTGGTTCTTTCACCTTTGATTTAAATTCATATTCTTTATGTCCTTTCTTGCTACAATCATAACAGTGTCCTATGAATGTAAGTGTAGATTTAGGAATACCTTTTTCTTTTCTCCTGCAAACATTTGAGGTGTGGCCTTGTTTTCTACAGTGATTGTATGTCAACTTCCTTGATCTAGGATTGATGTATGCATATTTTGGATCAGCTTCATTTGATGACTCTCCATTCTTGGTGTATTCTAGTCCAGTGTTGGTGTGGGCTCTTCTTTGTGCATTAAAGAATTCATCCATCCTTTTTGTACTCTCTTCAACTCTCTTAATCATGTCATTATGTTGTTTCTAAATTCTAACCTCATGCTTTAGTTTTTCATTCTCTTCTATTAGTTCACCAATAATCTGTATTCTTTCAATGAGTTCTATATTCATTCTATTTCCTTCTTGACTCATAAGAATAATCTGATTTGTAACCTCATGGTGATGCTCTATAAGTCTTTGTATCTCAAAATCTTTTTATTGTAGATTTTCTGTGATCTTTCTTCTATCATCAATAGCTAGTTTTCTTTCTTGTTCAACTTTCCTAGCATTGTTCACGACATCAATCATCTTTACCATCTGTGTCACTTGACCGATTTGCAAAGATTTGACTTGTCCATCCAGATGTAGATTGATTTCTGTTAGGCTTGTGATGCTTTCTTCTAATGTATTTGATGCTTTGCTTGTATTTGATCCTGAAGACTCAAAGAAATCTAGAATCTCTTCCTCATGATAATCTGTCTCATTACTGCGAGAGGTCATATTCTATCTTTCATCCAACAATTGTCTCATGTTGATTCTATCTTCTTTATACTTTTCATAGAACATCTAAATTTCAAGCTTTTTATTCTCAATATTTTTATCAAGTTTGTACTTCTCCATTGTATGATCTTTTCTCTTAATCCTTGAATCTTTCCAAGAAGAGACTCGAATCTGATACCAATTGTTGGGATTAATGGGAAATAGTACTGAGAGGGGAGGGGTGATTCAGTACCTCTAGAAATTTTAACACTTTTCACCTTTCTTCATTAGCAATCAATCTTTATTGTATTACCAAGCAAATCTAATGTTCTTTCTTATGCATTTAGTATTAATTCATAAACTTAATTGTATGCAATATTCATAGAAATGTTCATGAAGGTAATAGACACATAACATAAGATATGTTATCAAAGAAAAGTCCTGTTAGGAAGTAAAAACGGTGGTGGGGATGGCACCCACAAAACTTCACTATCTGCAGAATGGAAGGGAGTTGGTTAAGGCTTACAATTTGATCACTTCTGATGATCTACCCTATTAGGAGTATTAATGTGGAGACCTGTTAGGATCTACTCTATTTAAGAGCTTTAACAACACTGATGTAGTGTGCACTTGGTTAAGAGATTTACAATAGGATTGTTAAATCCATCTTCCTTGAAAGGATTTATTAATTGTACCCCACTTGTTAGAATGTGTACAATATGTATGACTTGAATATATGCAATCTATAATTTCTGATTACAGATCCATTAAAGCTTACAGTATATGAATATCACCTATAGTGATTGATTAATACCTTTTCCTGCTTGTGGGTAGCCTTTGTTCTTGTTCTTGAAAATAGATTTGAACTTTGTCTGTGTTGCTGCATGTATTCTCTTGTCTGATCCTTATATGCTCTCGGTGGCTACAATCATCATCGAACAACATGTTCACAATTTATTGACCATCTATTTATACAAGTTCTTTGACCTATTTTAGAATCACGCATTACAATGTTAACTCTAGATCCAAGGTATAAAACTTGACCTTAATCCTTTAGTTTTCATGTTTTAAATAAGTTAAACTGATAAAAAAATAATAATTACATTGCTTTTCCCTCACGTAATGGATTTAAAACAAATCAAGAAGCTAAATATAAAAATTCAGTGATTTATCTGATATGGAAAGTCAGATCCACTTTTTTGTGAGATGTAACTGACTCTCGGTATCTAATTGTCAGTGTGAACTTAAATTCTGTCAGTGTTCCTTCTTTGAACTGATCGTCAGGTTTCCTTCATCTGTCAGGTTCCACTCTTGACTATTTTGTTGGGTTGCACTATTGTTTACTCATCGAGTTCCTTTGTCTTTTCAGTCATCAGGTAACATTGAATAGTATTCGTCGAGGTGCTTTGTACTTACCAATATTGGTAACCTTGTTGTTGGGTAGTGTTGTGCCCTGTCTATCAATGTAGTATAAACTGATGGTGTTTATCATTTTTTTCCTTGCATATAATAATGGAAAAATATAATGTCTTAAACTACATCAAAGCGGAGAAAATTGTAGACACCAAAATCCATCTAAACTTGAATACATTACCCTTATCCTATCCAATTAAATGAAAATTCATTATTTATTTAATCCTTCATCTTAACCTTTTTCCATAATTAAATAAATCTATATTTATTTAATTACATTAGCCTTATCCTACCTTTAATTAAATAAATTCACATTTATTTAATTTGAATCCTTTTTATCCCCTATCCTTGATTAAATAAATTTATATTTATTTAATATTATCCTATCTCATTCCCACTTGCATCTTAACCCCTCATTTAATTAAGAAAATGACTTTGTTTACTCAATTAATCCCTCTTCTCCCACTTGGAATTAAATATTATACGTAATTCTATTTGAGCACATGGATCCTAAATTTAACCCTCACCTATCCTCACTTGCCTGACCTAACCCATCCTTCTAACCAAACCAACTAACTTGCCACTTATTAATCCTAATATCCCACCTAATCAATCCTTAATCATTTGCACAATCTTAATAAATGGATTAGAAAAACCAAGTCATATGTGACTCTTACACATCTTTTACAAAGTCTTACACATCTCTTAAAAATCCTTACACACCCTTACACATGTGTGAAAAACTTTCATTCACATGTGTAAGAGACTTTTGTTGACATGTATGAGAAAATTTTGTTCACATGTGTGAGAAACCTTGGCCTTCTAACCCTCTTAAACCTTTTAATTGACCCATCACTATCAATGGTTTCTCACACATGTGAGAGAAACTCTCACCTTTTTGAATGGTCAAACCCTAAGTCCACTCGGTCTCCACTTGGCCTCTACATGGAATCCACGTAATTGATTACGTGCAATCCTATCCCTTCATCCAAATTTGAATCCCAATTGTTCATTACTTTCAAAATACTATAAATTGAGAGCTTTCCTCCTCATTCCATAACCATCTTTCATCATTAAGAGCATTAAAATAAATAGCATTATCATACATTTTTCATCCATCAATATTATGTCATGCGTAAGAAAAATAATCCATAACATGTATAAAGTAAATGCATAATAGAAATCATGTAGAAGGGCATCCATATATCATCAAAAAAAAGAAATCCCATATATAATGACAACATAAAGAGAACATGGAATCAACAGAAAGAGTGTCTATCAAAAAAGTGATAATCAAATGTCTATCAAATGGCTATCAAAGATGCATCAAAAGAAAGTATACATTAAATCTCGATAAAAGTAAGATACATCAGGGTACATAATCACAAACATGGTATAATCCTAGTCTCAACTAGAGGCACCAACTACACCATATGTCCCTCCTCTACCATCCGTCCCATATGTGTCTCTACCAGTTGAACTACCTAGATCTATCTGAGGAACCTAACTAGTCTTATCTACACTAGGCCTCTATGACATGGTAGTCATGAAATTTTGCATCATAGTCACAAATTGATCCATTCGGGTACTCATCATTTTTGTACCAGCCTGTAAAGCCCTAAAATCCTGAGTTGAAGTATCTCAAACCTATGGAGCCACTAGAATATGTGGAGCAACTGGAATTGAAGGAACCTATCTAGCATGAGCTATCTATACCTGCCTAGCTACTCTTTGCCTCCGCTGACCCCAAACTACTAGTGTGACCTAAGGAAGAGCCCTAACACCAATCCCTCCACCTCTCATCCATACCCTACCACCAATGCCTCCACCCTGCATCTGTACCTAGATACCTCTCACCCTCACCATACCGCTACCTCTCCCACCACCTCTAGCACCAGATCTATGATGAACTCTTTGTCTCACACCTCTTCCACCTCTCCCACCATCACGTCTAGCTCAATCATCATTTGAATGATCATCTATATTATGTATCGCCTCACCTAGATCTATAAACCACAAAAATCTGCTGACATCCCAACATCCACCACATGATCTAGCATATCCCATGCCATGTAGCCCATATTGTATATCTCATCACAGGCATAATAATATTCCACCTATGGACCCCACATGGATCTCTCTGCTTGTAATCACATATATAAATCCAATCCCTCTATTATATCCTATGTCCACCCATGCTATCCCATCACTCTGTAGAATTAGAATCTCTTAATAACCAAAGGAGACTGTCCTATCATCAATCGTTATATAAACATATATGGTAACTCCATATCATCCTCTCTCCAAGCCTCACATCCAAGGTATGAGAACCACACCACTTGATCCATGTCATCTAGAATATGGCGCCAAAAATCTATCTTTCCCAAATGAGGCTGGAAAATCACTTCCTCGTATAGAAATATAAATGGCCAAATAGGATCTTTGTGTCTTGCAAAAATGATTCTCGTAACAGGAATGTGATCCTATGTCTATAGATGTAATAATACTGCACTCGTTGAAAGTGTAGCACCCTATCAATACACTACATGATGAAGCTCATGATATAACTGAGCCAAAAAACATGAACCCTAATCAAATATCCATAGATTTTCAATCATATCCTCTAGAATCCAACACCATCCAGTAGTGAATTCATGACCTCGTCAATTAGGAAGAAGGAAACTATCGATCAACAAACCCAATACTACGGGAATCGAGGAAAAGAGACAAATTGTGCCCAAGGTATACACTCATCACCAATAGTGGGATCACTAAACACACATGCATGTCGTGTCATCATACAACTGGTCCTAATAGACAAGATCACCCCGAGTTGAAATCCTAAACAATTTGTATACATCCTATGGGGTAATCATCATCTCTCCCATCAGAAAGTGAAAATTATTATGGTCGAAGTGCCATTTATCTTCCATATAAGTGGGGAGTCCATGGTTCATATGGAATTGAGGCATCTCTAGAAGAAAGGATAAATCACAAAGTCTAATCACCCATTGCTCTTGGGTGGATAGTTGATCGACCATGTCAAATGGCCATGGAGGTAAACCACAAATGTATAACTTCTAGAACCAAACCTTTTTCTAAATCAAGTGGAATCACATTAGTATCATCATTTTAGTGGATCATCATTTAGATATTTATCATCTTATCACCCGTCTTGAGCACATTAATTTTTTTCTAACTCTATATTATGAGAATGGAAAAAACATCAGTTATCCTACTAACCTATCAGGATTAACATCATAAACATTCATCAAAATTCTGGAACTAATATCACAAACACTTGTTTTCATCAACATATCAATCAATCAACCGATCGGCCACTTAGTTGAATCAGATGATACTCAAATTAGGATTCAATTCATCAAATCAAGCTACGTATTATTTTATCTTAGTGTACATTTCATTTTACATCATTCTATGTGATAATTTATTCTTACTATGTATTATTTCATTTCTCAGAAGCACTACAACAAGGTGATGAACTATAACTGATTGAATGTTTGAAGATGTTAAGTTGATGATCAAAAGCTACAGAAAGTTAATGCAAGACATTTAATCAGTTAATGTATTGTATTGTCAATGATTTCAACTTTATATAATCTGATTGGTTATACACATAGTGTCAAAGACTTCAGAAAACCAAAAAGATAAATGTTATGCTTTCAGTAATGCATAAAATTTCAGTATTCACCAAAGTGACAACAAACACCGATGGTCAGTGCACCCTGACGGATAGAGAACCCCGAGAGGAAAGTCACAGTGATACCCGACCAAGAAACTTGAGAAAACATTACCAATGAGTAGAATCATAGCATTACCCAATGGATAGACAACCCTAACAGACATAAAACCCTGATGGACAGAGATGCCTAAGGATAACTGAAGTCAAGATCGAGCTAACAAGGGTTAAACACCGAAAAGAACTAAAGTTCAGAAATGAAAAAAGTCTTAGCTGGAAAGAGCGAAAGAAGGAGTTAACTGGTTGTTAACATTGTTTTCATCATCAAGTTAAAAGCCAAAGATAAGTGAGAGATTTAAAGCTATTTTAATCTAGTTGTCTAAGAGAAATCTATAGGATAAAACTGAATTAAATGCTTTAAAGAAAAAAAGGTGAGAATTACGGATCACACCAAGAATAAGAAAGTCAAGGAATTAGAAATGGTGAAATTATGTCTATAAAGCGAAAATCTAATTCATTATAAATTAGGGGTGAATAGAGAAAGAGATTCTGAAGAGAATACTGGTGAAGGAAGACTTCATATAGTCTTGATCAATCAAGCCAAAGAACAGAGCTAAAATATTTATGCAAACACTGAGCATCTGGTTGCTGATACCAAAAATTAGGAAATTTCTCTAAATGATGTTCTGAGTGATGGAGATCAGAATGGAGGTCAAGATGATGATCAGAATGATGAACAAAGAGCTGAACCGATACTTTCAAGGAATGTCATAAGACACCATCCACAGAACCAGATCATAGGAGACAAGAAGGCTGGAATGAGAACTAGAAGTAAGTCACTGAACACTAGATGTTTAATTTTTGATTTTGAACCTAAATATGTTACTACTCCACTTGAAAATGAAGAATGGGTCAGTACTATGAATTAAGAGATAGAAAAGATTGAGAAGAATAGAACATGGAAATTAGTACCTAGACCAGATGACAAGAATGTCATCGGTACCAAATGGATATTCAGAAACAAGATGAATGAGAATGGAGAAGTCACAAGGATAAAGAAAGATTAGTATGCAATAGGTATACACAAGAAGAAGGTATTGACTATGGATAGGAATGAATAGGAATTTTACTTTCTTATACTACATTCAAAGGATTCAAGGTATACCAAAAGGATGCCAAATCTGCATTCCTAAATACAATACTAGAATAAGAGGTATACATTGAACAACCATAAGGGTTTGTTGATCCTAACAAGAGAAAAATGGTTTTTAGACTACAAAAAGCCTTGTATGGATTGAAACAAGCACTTCGAGCCTAGTATGAAAGACTTCACTCCTATTTTATAAGCATTGGATTTGTAAGAACAAGTGAAAATAGCAATCTGTACTTAAAAGAAGATGCTGATGATAACATTTTGATTGCTGAAATATTTGTTGATGATATCATATTTGGAAGTAATGATATGTTATGTAAATATTTTTCTAATGAAATGAGCAAAGATTTTGAGAGTTCAATGTTTGGGGAGATCAAATTCTTTCTTGGTCTACATATTCTTCAACAAGATGTAGGCATATATATCACTCAATCCAAATACATCAAGGAAGTGTTGAAGATATTCAAGATCGAAGATTCCAAGCTAGTTGGAACACCTATGGAAACGAGATGTAAGCTGAAAAATGAAGATAAGTCAAATGAGGTAAATTAGACTCTATATAGATCAATGATTGGAAAACTAATGTATGTTGTTCATACTAGACTAGATATAGCACATTTAGTAGGAATAGTTGTAAGATTCTCTGTTAATCCCAAAGAATCACACATGACTATTGTCAAAATAATTTTTTGATATCTAAAGAACACCGAGGACTATGGCTTATGGTATAAAAGAGAAGGAAAATTTGAGCTTCAATTCTATACAAATTTTGATTGGTCTGGAAACTTAGATGAAAAAAAGAGCATAACTGGAGGAGCATTCTTTATAGGTGACAAACGTGTCAGATGGATTAGTAAGAAGCTATGATGCATCTCACAATCTACTGCAAAAGTAGAATATGTGGTTGTTGTTTCAAATTTCTCTAATATTGCATGGATCAAATAGCTACTGGAAGGTATGAATATGAAAATTCTTAAACCAGTGATTATCTATTGTTATAATACCAATGCAATAAATATTTCTAAGAATCCTGTCATGCATGTTAAGACTAACAATATTTCTATCAAGTATTATTACTTAAGAGAACAAGTGCAAGAGAAAGAGGTGATAATAGAATATGTTAAAGCCAAGGAACAATTAGATGACATATTCACAAATTCATTGCCTAAAGATACATTTGAGTACCTGAGAAAGAGACTAGGGGTTTGATCCTTGTCTATCAGTCAGTAAGCTGACTAAGAGGCTACATCAGCCTACACACAATCAGAAGATCATTCATGTTGATGCAAGAAAAGAGATGGACTACAAAGATACATCTGTACATAGAAAGTTACATATATGCACCAAACACCAGAGTCATTGTAATGCTGATGGATAGGGAAATCCAAGGAGTATATTATAAAAAGGAGGAAGGATATACTTTGGAATTGTTGTCAAAGGGAGAGAATATCAAGATGGGAGAGAGTATCCTAAGAATATCCAAAGGGAGAGATTACATATGAAATATCAATCATGATTATCAAAAGGGAGAGAAGTATCCTAAGGGAGAGATGACTTAAGGGAGAGAGTGTACATCTATATTGTTGTCAAAGGAAAAAGAGATGATCAAGGAGAGGAATAGTCAAACATAAATACAACATCATAAAAGAGATTCTACAAAATAGGGAGAGACATAATCAAAAGCTACTACATTTATCCAGTAAGGGAATGAAGATTGAAGAAAGTACTTTGCAAGAAATGAGTCTAAGCTATATGAGCTTACTAAGAGTCAGACGTTGTATTGGTTATAGAATAATAAGTTTGGTATATTGATGAACTACAACTGATATATTTCATATTGTATTAGTATTAATATAGTGTAATTACATCAATTCAAAAGGGAGAGATTGATGAACTATAAGTGATTGAATGTTTGAAGATGTTAATTTGATGATCAACAAGTTGCAAAAAGTTAATAAAAGACATTAAATTAGTTAATGTATTGTATTGTCATTGATGTCAACTTTATATAATCTGATTGGTTATACACATAGTGTCAAAGACTTCAGAGAAATAGAAAGATAAAGGTTATGCTATTAGTAATGTATAAAAGTTCAGTATTCACCAAAGTGACAACAAACACCAACGGTTAGTTCACCCCGACGGGTAGAGAACCCTGAGAGGAAAGTCATAGTGATACCCGAGCAAGAAATCTGAGAAAACATTACTGATGAGAAGAATCACAGTGTTACCTGATGGATAGACAACCCTAACAGATAGATAACACCGATGGATAGATAACCCCGACAGGAAGATAACCCCGACGGATAGACAACCCCGACAGACAGAGATTCCCGAGGACAACTGAAGTCAAGACCGAGCTAACAAGGAGTTAAACACCAAAAAGAAATAATGTTTAGAAATGACAAAATAATTAGCTAGAAAGAGATAAAGAAGGATTTAACTGGTTGTTAAAATTGTTTTCATAGAAAAGTTAAAAGATAGAGATAAACCAGAGATTTAAAGCTGTCTTATTCTAGTTATCTAAGAGAAATCTATGGGATAAAACTAAATTAAATGGTTTAAAGCAAGAAAGGAGAGAATTGTGGATCACGCCAAGAACAAGAAAGTTAAGGACTTACAAATGGTGAAATTATGTCTATAAATAGACAATCTAATTCATTATGAATTAGGGGTGAATAGAGAAAGAGATTATAAAGAGAATACTGGTGAAGGAATACTTCATACAGTCTCGATCAATCAAGCTAAAGAACAAAGCTGAAACATTTCTGCGGACACTGAGAAACAAAGAAGCACATCACCGAGCATAAAGAAGTGGAGAAAAGGTATTGAATAGAGACATTGATCAGAAAGGTATTATGAGCTTACACTAGATCTGAACATCTGCAAAGCATATTTTGTTATATGAACAGATCATATATTGTTTCAGTCTAACCATTGAATCAGAGAAGTCTCTTAACTGAGAAGGATCTAAACAAATTCTTTATATATTGAGATACATCCCAAGGAGTATCAAAAGGTTCATTCATGAAGATAGCATAGTGAAATGTCAGATATCAAGTGATTAACTGTTTATAATAAATCCTCTAACAAGGTCATACTTAATAGTGTGTTTGTAACCTTTAACAGGGTTGTCTCTTCACCGAGCTCACTTCATAAGAGTGAAAATTTTGGGTTACTGGTCCCAAGTGGTTTTTCCCTTAATAGGGTTTCCACGTTAAAAATCCATGTGTCAAATGTGTTTATGAGTCATTGCTTTCATGTTTTTCTTTACACATTACTAAAACAAGATTGATCGGTATACACTAAGTAATTTACTATATTTTGATAAATGATAGATTGTTAATCGGTAAAGGTAAATAATAAGAGATTTGATTTCTGGGTTTTGATTTTGTATATTTTTTAGCATCGACGTTTTAGATCACACTCTGTTATCCATCATCAGGATGTAAGAGCAATAAGGAAGTGTTAAAATAAGTTGCAGACTTGGCATCACTCAGAAGATAAAAGGAAGGTTGGGGTGAGAAAGGAGGCACAAAAACCGAGGGGAAAGAAAAGACTACCTGAGAACAAAAAAGCAAAGAAATACCAAATAAAAATAATAATAATAATAATGAGCTATAAATATGACTCTATATATGACCAAGTGTGGGAGGAAGTGTTAAAAATAAATCTCACAGTGTGTGAATGTGTGAGCATGTAAATATATACATATGCCTACATATATAAACAAATATATATATATATATATATATATAGTGTGTGTGTGTGTGTGTGTGCAAGGGTGAGTGAAGATGAAGAAGAAGGGATGGGGAGGAGGAAGCGACC
>MU224820.1:1644178-1667812 GCA_018584345.1 Thuja plicata
AAGGTTGGAAAGTAGGTGTTGGATAATGGAGGGAATGCAAATAGGCTTGCTTTGGAGTGGAAGGGAATGTAGCCAAAAACAACATTGGCACACACATCGAGGGGTGATGGAGGAAACTGGGATTTTGGATTTGATGAAGGAATGCATAGGGATTTTGGGACATAAGGGCCCAAAATGGATTTGGAAGGTGGTAGACATTTAGATGGAGGGATAGAAATTTTGGATGCCAACTTTGATTTTTATTTAGGAATTTGTGCTTCAAGAAGCTTCTTGGGAATCCACATGCATTTTGATTTTTCATTCTTTTGTGGTTCTCATATTGCTTTATTATTTTATTTTTTCTTAATGGGCATTTGTGGCCTTTTGGAAATTTATTTTTTTTCTTTTTGGATCACATTTTTATTTTTTTTACATGTCGATTGGAATAGACATGTTTATCCTCAAAAGCATGTGGATTGATTGACTTGTGGACTTCATGTTTGGCATCCAAATTTATTGGGAAAGAAATTGGATTCATGGGTTGAGAGGAATTATGTGTAGGTATTTTGGATGGGTGGAAGGTTCTCCAAGATGTGTTCCTTTTTTGACCTAAATGTGCGAAAACGTAAGGGGATTGTGAGCTAGTGGATGGATGAATATATGGACCTAGGATGGATGGAAAGGATAAAGGGGGAGGTATAAGTTTGGAGTTTGATTTTGAAGCATTAGTAATGCCTTGATATTTATCTTTGTTTATAAGATCATGGCCATCAAAATTATCTTTTATATTAAAAGGTTTAAATATACCTTGTTCATGTATTTTGAACCCTTTGGCTTGATAATAGTTTCTTTAACCAGTGAGATACTTTCTACAAGATGCATGTCCATTATTTTGAGGTGTATATAATATGGAAGGACTAATAGAACAATGAAGTGGATCAAACTAAATTGGAAGAAGAGGATTATGTTTCACTTGTAAGAGGTTCATGAACAACTTTCATATCGGTTCTCAAATCACAAGGGGAATCAGGAGGAATAATTGAATCCTGTCATGGAATAGGGGTAGTGACAAGATCATTTGGTAGGATAAGGTCTTGTGGAGGACATGAAGGACTAGGACATGGAAATGAAGAGATGGAGGGATATTGAGAAGAAGGTTAAGGGACACTTTGACCTCTAATTTGAATGGGATCATTGGGATCCATTTTAAAGGTGTTCTCTTCTTGAATTTGGATAGAATCATTAGAAAGAAGGGAAGGGAGGTCATGATCTTTCTTAGGAAGTGGAAGGAAAATGGGACTTGGGAGGATATTTTGTTTTTGAGATGGAAGGGTATCATCTTCGATACAAAGGACATGGATTTTGGGATCATCATGAGGCTCAAGTGAAATGGGATCTTGGTCAAAAGTTGGAGGGGATTTGTCATTGTTGGGATCTTGGCCCTGAGTTTCTTTAGGAAATGTTTCTTCATTCTTTGGATCATCCTCTTGACTTGGGGTATGAATTTGGATATGCATGGGGGATTTTGGAAAGGGGTCAATGTTTTTACACAAGGGAGATGGACTTTGAATGGGACTCTCTTGAATGGGCTCGGTTGAAATTGGACATGCTAACAATGGGTAAAGTATTTGTGAATCATGGAAATGACTTGGATTAGCTTGAATTTTTCTATTGATATCCCTTGGTAGGTTGCATCATTAGAAGTGTCACTTGATGGAGATGGACAAAATTTTTCTTGTGAGGCTTGTGGGGATAATGGAATGGTAGGAAAAATGGATGTTTCTTTAAGGTCAATGGCATGATAGGAAATGGGTTCCCCATCCATGTGATTGCTTTGTAACAGGGATTTTCTAGACATGGGTGAATTTTTTTTGTTTTCTTTCTCTTCATCCACATGGTATAATTTTTTAATCAAACTCTTTAAGATTTATATTGGGGTTTTTCTTTCATGGGTTATCTTGTTGATGCTACCACATCAATGTTTCCATTTTGGAAAGAATTTTTTGATTTAACATGTGCCACAATAGGTTTCTCATTGATTATGTTTGATTGATGTCCAAAAGATGGAAAATTTGAACATTCATTTGTTTGAGGGAATATTTTTGGTGAATTTGAGGACACAAAAAGAGGTTTATTGACATGTGATTCAATTATAGGCAAAAAAATTTGTCACCTTGGTATTGATTGTATCGTTTGTATGATTGGAACACAGGGTTGTGTGGATGCTTGAGAGGCAATTTATTGCACTGGAATGAAAATTGGTTCATAATTTGGTGTTGGACCAAGTTGAATTATGCCACACTCTGGTTGAAAATTTTGATTTGGAACTTGTTTGAATGATTTATTTGGTACTTGGTTACACAAAGTTTTATCTTGGACATGATTGAATTGGACTTGGTTGAATTTTATGTTTGTTGCTTGAAATTGGTTTGTCTCATTGATTTGTGAAAGGAGATTTGGGATCTTTGATTTCCAAATGAGAGAATTTATATCAACTTTCCAAAAACATTCCCTTGGGAATTTAAGGAGTTTAGACATCTCTTTATCCTTCCTTTCAATGTTTTCCACTTTTTCTTTTATGATCTTTGTTTCTTTAGCCAATTTTTCTTTCAATTTTTGGATCATGTACACATGAGATTGATGTGATTGATCATTTGATTATAGGGATTTCATTCATCTTGGTTTAAAATGTATTTGGTTTTCCTCTCTTTAAGGGTACATCATGTTTGGGTTAAAACCCTATGTTTTCAAAGGTATTCCTTATCTAGGATCAAAGGGTGTTTATGCCTCGATGTACATGGGTTAATACAAATCTTTTTGCCTTTTGGAGACTTGGGACCTTGTTACAATTGGCATGATGTCTAAATGAACCTAAGTATGAAGTTTTGGTTTTCCCTACCAGATGATGGTTTACTAATAGGGGAGGTGAATCAGTTAATATTGAAACTTAACACTTTAAAACTAAACCTATATTTCAACTCAGTAACTCAAATAATAACAGCAACCAAAACTTGTAAACACTTCACAGACTTGATAAACAACATATAACATAAGAAAATAAAATCCACAATTATCAAGCATCACATGTAATACCAGATATAATGAGGAAACCCAATTTGGAAAAAACCTCCGTGGAAATTGTCCCCCACAAAATGAAATACTCTTCTGAAGTATGCTCGGTGAACTGCCAATCTGGTTAAAGTACATTTTTTATATGTGACCTTATTAGGGGATTTACCTTATATCTATTAACATCTTCACCCTATTAGGAGTGGCCTATTTAAAGGGCTTAAACATTCATCCTATAATGTTACCTTCTACAAGGATTTACAAAAAGACTTATTAGGTCCACTCGACTAAGAGATTTTTTGTTACAAAGATTAGTAAGAAACAATTTACTGAATTGATTTGTGATTATGCAACTACCTTTTTCTTTAGCAAATCCCTTGTGCAATCTCTAAACCTAATGGCATAAATAACTCATTAGTCTCTTCTCTGGACTGGATCTCTACCTTTTTCTCTACTCTACTCGATAGCACTTCAACTTTTCAACTTGTCAACATCTTTGTATAAGAATACATACTAATCAATATATAGGCCACTATTTGGCCTCTTAATTTCATTGATTAGGTATTTCTTCAATTTCTCTCATCCATTAGATCTTCTTTTATGAACTGATTCAATGTATCTACAACTCGGTTAAATGGTTAACCTTTTCCTCGTGACTTGCACTTTTCTTGGAAATCACAACTTTACTTTTGTTTCTTAATGTTCATCCAAGATCTTCAAATTGATTTTTCATGACCCTATATCTTGTAAAAAACTTCATATTTATCCTTAGCATCTTATAGATCTTCGCACCTTCAAATTAAATACATTATTCCCCTTGAATTCAATCTTTGTTCAAACTCTATTTTGTGATCGGTGACTCAGTGACTAACTTCACTCGATGTTTGAATTCGCTCAGTTACCAACATTTCTTGGTAACTGACCTCTTCTTAGTTGTCAACTTCACTCGGTGACTGACTTTGCTTTGCTCAGCTGACTAAGACTTCCCATTACCATCAGACTTCTCACTGCTTAGTAACAAGGATTGTTCCCTTTACCGACTTGACCCTTCTTCTTTATCAACTTAACAACATCAAATTTTAAGTAAAAAAACAATTATACCAATCATACCTCATCATTGTTTGATATTTATTATCTTCCTAATTAGGTTTCTCTCAAATAATATGGCAACTTAATATAAAGCAGAAATCAATTTCTTGACATCAATGACAAAATAACAACTGATCTAACCATTCTTCTTTCTTATATTCTACTGAAATTGGTCTTCATCATCATTACCATCAGTTGGTTAAAAATTCCCCTCTTTGGCATTGATGGAAACACTATCAATTGATGATGGTATACTCTGATCTCTTTGTACTATCTTTTCTCCCTCATAGCTTTTTCTTCCTCTTTGCCTTCAATCACATTCTCCCTCTTTCATGTTTTGTCCTTCACTTATGTATTCATCACTTACTTATTTCTTCCTCTGATCACCAATCACTTACTTTTTCCTCTTTGAAAATAATTCCAAAGATCCATACTCCTGAATTATTTTTCAAGCAGTGATTCATACCTTGTATGTACTGATTTCTCTTTGCATAAATAAATCATTTCACAACTTTAGGGATCACCTAAAGTGTGATCACTAGCATCAACTCAAAATTTAGATAATCGAATTTTTCTTAGAATTGAAGCAACATGCCTCTTGCATTAATGAATGTTGGATTGGTGTAGGACCCCTAATTTGCCTCTAAGATACTCAAAAGCATCCTTTGGTAGTGGTTTGGTGAATATGTCATCTACATGTTCCTTCAAGTTCACATAATCTAGCATTAAATACGTGTCTTGTAATTTCTCTCTCAAGTAATGATACTTGATAGATATGTTCTTGGTCTTTGAGTGCATTACCATATTATTTGATATGTTTATAGCACTTTTATTGTCACAATAGATAGTGACTGGATCGGTGATCTCCTCTTTCATACCTTCTAGTAGTTATTTGATCCATACAATATTTGCGCAATTCATAGTTTTAGCAACATACTTAGCCTCATCAGTAGACTGTGATATACAACTTTGTTTCTTGTTTATCCATGTAACCAGTCTTTCTCCTAGAAAGAAATCTTCTCCACTTGTACTCTTTTTGTCATCAATATTTCCAGCCCAATTAGCATCAGTGTAGACTTTCAAGTCAATTTCTCCTCCTTTTTTGTATAGTAGGCTGAAATATTTAGTTCCTTTTAGATATCTAAATATTATCTTTAGTGCAGACATATATGTTTCCTTCGAATCAGAAGAAAACCTTGCAATAATCCCTACTGCATGAGCAATATCAGGTCTATTGTGTGGTATATATTGCAACTTACCAATCATGGATTGGTAGAGTGTCTCATTGAATTATTTTGACTTATCCTCTTTAGATAAGTTGTAGCTAGTGACCAACGGTATTCAAACCGGTCTTGAGTCATCCATACCAAAGGTCTTTAGGATCTCCTTGATATAATTTGATTGTGTAATATAGATCCCAGCATTTACCTGTTGACTTTTAATTACAAGAAATAATTTAATCTCTTCAATCATAGACATTTCAAACTCCTTTCTCATCTCCTCAGCAAAAGTTTTGCACAATGTGTCATTGCCTCCAAAGATAATGTCATCAACAAATATCTTAGCAATTAAAAATTTGTTAGTACTATCACATTTTATATACAAATTTTTGTTGTCACTTGTTCTTCAAAATCCTATTTTGATTAGATATGAATGCAATCTTTCATACCATGCTCAGGGTGCTTGTTTCAAGCCATATAGTGTTTTGTGAAATTTTCATACCATGTCTCGGTTATTATTCTCAGCAAATCCTTCAGCTTGTTCAATATATACTTCCTCTTCAAGAATACCATTGAGAAATGAAGTTTTAACATCCATTTGATAAAATTTTAATCCCTTATAAGCCGCATATTCTAGTAGAATTCTAACTCATTCTAATCTAGAAAAAGGTGCAAAAGTTTCACCATAGTCTATTCCTTCTTCTTGTGCATACTCCTTGCAAACTAATCTTTCTTTATTTCTGATTAAATTACCATGCTCATTCAAATTATTTCTAGAAATCCACTTAGTACCAATTACATTATTGTCTTTTGGTCTCGGTACCAAATTCCATGTATTATTCTTTTGAATTTAATCTATCTCTTCCTTCATTTCTTTCATCTAATTTCACTTTCTAATGCATCTTTTACTTTTCTCTGATGAAATTCAGATATTAAACATGTGTTTTCTCTTACATTTCTTCTTATCATAACTCCAACAGTCTTGTCTCATATTATTTCACTTGGTGAGTGGCGTCTCTTCACATACTTTTCCAACACAGGCTCGGTAGCTGGTGATATCTCTTCATTTCCATCATTCGGTGGAAGATCTCTCTGCTCATCTTCTTCCTTAGTTTGTGGTTATGGTAAGGTAATAGGAATCTTAGTTTGTACATAAAAAAAATCTTTGATAATCCTCAGGTTCCTTCTTATTGTCTTCATCATTCTTCTTTTTAAATTCATTAAACCTCACATTTGAACTTTTTACTATTTTGTTATTATTCTTATTCAAACATGTGTAGGCTTTTCTCTTACTCGAATATCCTAAGAATATTCCTTCATCTCATTTAGACTCAAATTTTCCATCTCTAGCATCTTTAAAAATATAACACTTACTTCCAAATACTTTGAAGTAACTTACATTCAGTTTGTGTCCATACCAAATCTCATAAGGTGTCTTTTTAGTTCACTTCTTCAGTTGTACTTGGTTAAGTGTATAAGAAGCAATGCTTACTTCTTGTCTCTAGAAGGTTTGAGAAATGTTATTCTCAATCATAAGTGTTCTAGAAAAATCCATAATGGATATGTTTCTTCTTTCAGCTCTAGCGTTCTGTTATGGTGTCCTCAGTGCAGACATTTTCCTCTTTATACAGTGTTCATTGTAGAAGAGTGTAAATTAATCAAAAGTAAATTCTCTGCCTCTATCAGATCTTAGACATTTCAGGTGTCTTCCTAAGTCTTTTTCAACTCTAGCCTTATACCACTTAAACATTTGGAACACATCAGATTTTTCTCTTAGAAACATAACCGACATCATTCTAGAATAATAATCAAGAAAAAATATGAAGTATCTATCTCCACAATAGCTTTGTGTTGTCATGGGTCCACATAGGTTGGTGTGTACTAACTCCAAAATACCTTGTGTAGTATAATATTTTCTTGTAAAGCTCGATTTATTCATCTTACCTACTTGACATCCCTTACACATTACATTCTCATGTTTTTCTAGACTCGGTAGACCTCTTACTCTATTTTTCTTACTAACTTTGATTAAGTTGTCAATGTTGACATGACATAGCCTTTTGTGCCATAGTCATCCATCTTCAATCTTAGCAAATAGAAAACTCTGTATGGATGTATCAAGATAGAATAATTTACCTTTAGATTGTTCTCAATTGGTAATTAGAATTCCCTTATGATCAAATAATTTAACCTTCTTGTTTTGAAATGTCATTCAGTGACATGTATTATTCAACTGTGTCACACTCAACAAATTGGACTTCAGACCTTCAACCTAATAAACATCATCATATTTAGTATTGTTCAGCAGAATTATAGAACCTTTTCCCTTCACAGGATATGGGGAATCATTTCCAAATCCAACATTAACACCATTATGATCTTTCAAAGTAATAAACTTATCACTATCACCAGTCATATGGTGTGAGCAACCATTATCTATAATTCATGTATCATTTTTAATTGCTTGTAAGATTAGGGATTTTTCTTCAACATACATTTCTTCATCGGACTTGTCTTTATTAGAAACATTAAAAAAAAAATCTTCATCATCATCGGCTCCATCATTAGATGATCCTCCTTTAGTGATGTAGCATGATTTGTTTCCTTTGTTCTTGAAGCCTCTAAATTTTCTGAATCTATTCTCACTCTTGTTGTTATCTCTTTTATCTTTCTTCTCAATATTGTCAAGATAGTTAGAAGTGATGTGACCTATCTTATTTCATGTAAAACACTTCAAAGGTATCTTATCTTTGTACTTTCCTTTACCTCTCAGTAGCCTTCTATCCAATAAAGCTTCAAACTTAGCTTCGTTCTTTTCATCTCCAACATATAGCTCTTCAAGGTCACTCTTACAACTATGAAATCTTTCACTAGAACTACTTGCATATCCATCGCTAGATCTAGAATCTATAGACTTTCCAATACTCAAAGATGACTTGAATGCAGATTCAATCTTAGAAGTAGAAGGTAGACTATTATTAAAATGATTTATCTCAAAACCAATTAGTTTACTGATATTAGCATCCAAAGTAACAATCATCTTTGGAATGGATCTTAGTTCTTGGATAGAAAACACTCAAATGGCATAGATAGGTAGTAATGTTCTAATAATCTTTCTTATAACATCTTCTTATTCAATAGTTCCACCAGCACCTCTAATAGAAATAGAAATCTCCTTTAGTCTTGTGTTTTATACTATAATGTTTTCTCCTTCTTTCATTCTCATTGATTCAAAATTTCCTCAAAACCTTTCAGCCTTAGCCTTTTGAACATGTTGATCTCCTCCATAAACAAGTGCAAGCTTATCCCACATCTTCTTGGTTGTATCACAACCTTGTAGATTATTGAACTCTAGGTTGGTGAGAGTAGAAGATATCTCAATCATCACTTGGGTATGTTCTTGTCTTTCTCTTATCTTCTTAAGTGTCAAAGGACAAAACAATGGACGTGAGTACTCAATGTCAATATGATTCAACATGTAATCTCAAATAATAGATATGTGAAGCCTCATTCTATTTTTCCATGTAGAGAATTTATTCATATTTAACTTTGGTGCTTTCCTCTTAAACATCTTTAACTCAAGTACCTTAAAACTTATCTTCTTAGAGCACTATCTCTGATACCAATTGTTGGTTTTCCCTACCAAATGATGGTTTACTAAGGGGAGGTCAATCAGTTAATATTGAAAATTAAAAATTTAAAAGTAAACCTCTGATTCAACTTGGTAACCCAAATAACAACAACAACAACCAAAACTTGTAAACACTTCACAAACTTGATAAAAAAACATATAACATAAGAAAATAACATCCACAGTTATCAAGTATCACATGTAACACTAGATATAACAAGGAAACCCAATTTGGAAAAAACCTTCGTGGGAAGTGTCACCCACAAAAAGAAATACTCTTTTTGAGTATGCTCGGTTAAGAGCCAATCCGGTTAAAGATTCCAATGCACATTTATTACATGTGGCCCTGTTAGGGGATTTACCTTAGATCTATTAAGATCTTCACCCTATTAGGAGTGGTCTAGTTATAGGGCTTAAACATTCATCCTAGAATGTTACTTTTCAGAAGGATTTACAAAAAGACTTATTAGGTCCACTTGGTTAAGAGATTTTATGTTACAAAATATTAGTAAGAAATAGTGTACTAAATTGATTTGTGATTCTATAACTACCTTTTTCTTGATCAGATCCCTTGTGCACTGTTTGAAACTACTGGCATCAACAACTCATCAGTCTCCTCTCTGGACTAGATCTACACCTCTTTCTCTACTCTTCTCAGTAGCACTTCAACTTTTCAACTTTCCAGCATCTCTATATGAGAATACAAAATCATCAATATATAGGCCTGTATTTTGCCTCTTAATATCACTAATTAGGTATTCCTTCAATTACACTCAGCCTTCAGATCATCTCTTATGAACTGATTCAATGTATCTGCAACTCAGTTAAATAGTTAACCTTTGCCTCATGACTTGCACTTTCCTTGGAAATCACAACTTCACTTTTTCTTCTTAATCTTCATCTTAGATATTCAACTTGATTTTTCATGACTCTAGATCTTGTAAGAAAATTCATATTTATCCTTAACATCTTATAGATCTTTTCTCATTCACATTAAATTCATTCTTCTCCTTGAATTCAATCTTTGTTAAAACTTATTTCCGTGCTCAGTGACTCAATGACTAACCTCACTCTGTGTCTGACTTGCTCGGTTACCAACCTTGCTTGGTAACTAACCTCTTCTTGGTTGTCAACTTTTATCACTAACTGAATTTTCTTTACTCAACCGACTAACACTTCCCATTACCAATAGACTTCTTGCTACTCGGTAACTAGGCTTGTTTCCTTTTCTGACCTTACCTTTCATGTTTACCAACTTAAAAACATCAAATGTTAAGTAAAAAAATGATTATACCAATAGTACCTCATCATTTTTTGATCTTTATTATCTTCCCAATTAATTTCCTCTTGAATGATATGCCAACTTAATATAGACCAGAAATCAATTTCTTGACATCAATGACAAAATAACAACTGATCTAGCTATTCTACTTGCTTGTATTCTACTGAATTCTTTCTTCGTCATCATTACTATCAGTTGGTTAACATGAAGGACATATGAAAAGTGCACCTTTTTTTTGGATTTTGGATTTTTGGAATGATATGAAAAGATTAATGCAAATGAAAAAGTATTTTTTCTAAAAAAAAATGAATCTTTGAGGAATGATTATGCAACTAAAGGAATGCAATTTCTTTTTAGCCTTTTGCAAATGTTTGGAATGATAAGCAACATTGAGGTTTGAAAAATAAAATTTTTGGACTTTGAATTATGAATGAAAAATATGCAAAATGCAGCTTGGATTTTTTCTTGAAAGGTTTGGTATTTTAACTTGACACTTTGGGTACAACTTAGGGATATGATATGCAAATGCAAATGCAAATGTAAATTTTTTTTTTTTTTTTGGATTTTTGGGATGAGTATGAAAACTAAGGTTATAAAAATGTGAATGTGTTTTTGGGATGATTTGAAAGTACAAACTAAGGTTTATGCAATTGTATTTTGGGGATTTT
The DNA here is from genome assembly GCA_018584345.1 of Thuja plicata. NCBI lineage: Eukaryota > Viridiplantae > Streptophyta > Pinopsida > Cupressales > Cupressaceae > Thuja > Thuja plicata. Next base: position 1,655,117 of record MU224820.1, read on the forward strand.
CTACCTTGAAAAATCTTTGGAAAATGCAAGCCTAAGAGTAAGACCTTAGGAAATTGAATTGGGACCTTGACTTTGAGAAAGAGATAAAAGGATGAAAATCAAATGATCAAAAGGCTAAGTGAATTCCATCATGACAAGATAGGATATTGACCAAAATACGACAATGACAAAGAGGGATAAAATTGAAGCCAAAGTCAAGATCTTGTTTTCAACAACATAAGGAAATACGTTAAGGCTTAAATTTTTTTGGGATTTTTATAAAGTTTCAAAGGTTATAAGTGAAAAGTGACAATATGAAACTACAATGATGGTTTAATGAGGAAAAATAGTGTGAGGATTTTGAAGGTGTAAAATGACAAGTGATAATGCGAGATTGCAAAAAAATTGGTATGAGGACGCAAAATGAGGATGAAAAATGAGGACTAAATGCAATCACTAATATGACAAAGTGTTGGGACAAATCAAAGGTTTTAAATTTAGCTTGACAAGGTTTTGAATACTTTGAAGGTGTTTTGAAACCATTTTGAATATTTTGAAGAGGTCTTGAAATATTTTGAATGTTTCAATCTTTATCACTCGTGCAAAATACGTCAGACAGAATGGTTGTTGTAGAATAAACAAACACTTTGAAATCTAGGCTGCCTAGGATAATACTCATTGAATTCCCACTTGAACAAGTTCAATCATGATTAATCAGAGTGAACAACCTAGAAGCTTGATAGCACAGGCTCCCCCTTATAGTGCACTCACTTCTCAGGCATACCAAGCTTTGAATCCCAAGGGACATCACCTCCCAAGGGACATCACCTCCCAAGGGACTGTTGTCTCTACTAAGATCCGTAAAAGTGTGGGATGTCTTCAAGGTTAACCCCTACTTCAATGAAGGGGTTTTGGTCTCTAAAAAAAAAATTCTAGTAATGGAATACATTTAGGTGGCTATACATGTGACATATTAGCCCCGTTATGGAGGCCTCCCAGCCTACATAAGTTTTACTCTTTAGGTTTTTACACACCACATGGGTACTCAGGGATATCTTCTATCAATGTAACACAATCAACACCTTTCATTGTGACAATAATCACAATAACATTTTTTATATACTGATTCAAAAGGGATTGTATTTAGCCTATTACCGGTTGGGTCATTCCTTGGGGTGAGTACCTCTTTTCCCACCAAAGACTACCCTCTAAAAGATATAAAAATTTCACTTCACCCAAGTTTCACGAAGGTGATGGGAGAGGATATGTTGTCATATCTTTGGGATTACAAAAATGTGTCTTATGCACCAAACACATCAAGCAAATATTGTTCCTTTACGAACCAGAAAAGAAATGTGATGAAAATAGGATAAGTTTTTTTCTTTCCTTTCCTAATTAAAACTAGGTGAAATTTGTAGGGTTATTTGATCCACCTAATTAGACTATGTGAAAATTGGTGTTCATATATACCACTAATTAGTCTTTGTGAAAATTTTTGTCTATTTTAAAGAGCAATTTAAAATTTTGATTTGTTGCATGTTTAAAACAACAAATCCTACATGTATCAAAAGTTAGACTCCCAAGTGCATAGATCTTGTTTCTCTACCTGTAAAACACATCAAAAAACACCAAAGAAAAATTATATTTGCATGTTCATGCCAGGTTCACCAAATGTAGGATAGGAAAATCAGGAAAACAAGCACACAAGAGAAACCAAAAAAATCTAAAAATATGCATAGTAAATCCTAATCTTAATAAAAAAGAAATTAAGATAAAAGATATGCAAATTAAAATCAAACTCCCTCAATTTGATAATTGTCCCCTTTCTTTCTTATCCAAATATTGAGATGTTTCTCCCATATTGATACTACGTACTCAATAATGAAATAAAATTGACTATAATGATCACGATAATATTTGAAAGATGATGGTTGCTCCAAAGATTCAGATAAAATGAACTCAATTTATAGAATTTGCAAGAAGAATTGAAGATTACCAATTAAGTGTGCAAAAGGGAAATTGTCATAAACTATGATAATTGGCAAATTTGAAAGAGGAAATTTTTCATAAACTATGTCAATTTATGACAAGTTTAATGCATAATTAGAAATTTGTGAGTGAGAAAGAAGGGAAATTTGTCATAAACTTGACAATTTATGACAAATGGAAAAAAGGAAAATTGTCATAAACTATGACAATTATGACAAAAGGAAAAAGGAATATTATCATAAATTATGACAATTATGACAAAAGAAAAAGGGAAGGTGTAAGAAGTGGACGCTAATTAAAAGGAGGTGGAGGCTAGAATTTATGAAGTGGAGGCTAGAAAAGGGTGATGAGTGGCTAATTAATTTTTTAGATTAATACCACTCATGTAAGTAAATTAGGAATTAGAAAATGGGTAAAATTAGAAATTAGAAATAGGAAATCAATAATAATTCCCATAACTAAAATTAGACAATTAATCATAGTCTTAATTAATTGTGAGGAAAAGGGGGAACATTTGGATAAATAAAATTTATTTATTTATCAAAGGTTAGGACTTAGGAATAGGGGATAAATTATTGATTATTTACCCCTATAGAAGATGAATTAATCGATTGACATGATTAAAATGATCAATGTTGAAAAATGACATGATTGGACAAGATCAAAATACCAAATTGACTAGAAAATGATGTAAATTAGGGACGAAAATCAGTGATGATGACATGGAAGAATGAAAATATCATTGAATGATAAAATTCAAATACATAATATAGAAGACATCTTAAAAAGGGGGTCAGAGACATGAACCAATTTTTAGTAAAATATCTTATGTGGTATTGGTTGATCTTGAGTTCTTGCATTGGTTTCTAGTGTGTATGCTCATTGAGATTATTGTTTTACCCCATGATGCGACTTGGAGACCTTGAGTGTTTCCCTTCTTAGCATTGTTAGTCTAGATCATTGGGTGTGGCATACTCCATCTACTTTTTTTTATCAGTGTTGTGATTCTTGATGACCACAATTTTTTTTTTTGTTTTCCTCTTTTAGATTAATTATGGAGGTGTTAGATGAACCAATGTTTGTGTCCTATTGTTGTGGATTTTCATGGGTTGTGGGTTTCCCCAACTCTTCTTGGCCTGGCATAGTGTTGGGATAGATTCTCTCTCTCTCTCTCTCTCTCTCTCTCTCTCTCTCTCTCTCTCTCTCTGTGTGTGTGTGTGTGTGTGTGTGTGTGTGTGTGTGTGTGTGTGTGTGTAGTATTCCTAGCTTTTGGATAGAAGTACACAATACCAGTTGGCATATCTTACCATCCTGAGCTTGGATATGGATGTAGGTGTAGGATGATGTTCACCTATTAGGAATAATTTCCACCTTCTTGAAGGTGAGACTATGGTCTAGTTAGGTTAAGCGACCCTAGCTCCATGTAATAGTTGAGCTCTCAATGTTAGAGAAATCATATTTCTCCTATTCTTGGTGTTTAGTTGCGCTTTGAGTATCCCTTCAAGTGGAAGGAGTGCATTATTGGGCCTCTATTATGTGGGTACTCCTAGTTGTGAGAGACAACCTTGATCTTTTTTATCTCTTGGTACCCTGAGTTAGACATAGTATTTAGGAGAGAAGTATAATTTTGGTAGAGAATCTTTACCCTTTTAAATTCTTGGGTGTGTTAGTTCTATTTTGAATGGATTTAAGAATGCTCTAGTTGAAGGGATTGGTGTGATAAATATTGGGGGAAGAGTTTCAAGATCAAAAACCTTCCTAATGGGTTTTACTTAGTAATTTTCTCAAGAAGAATAGACAAATATTGGATTATGGGGAGTGGACCTTTTATAATAGATGGAAGAGGATTTTACATTAAAGAATGGGTTCCTAATCTCAACCTAAAGATGGATAAGATTGATGAGGTATCGTTATGGATAAAGTTATATAACCTACAACATGAGTATTAAAAAAAATGAACCCTTAGCTAGGGAATTTTGTTAAAGCTTATGAGGTGGTGGAAATGAAAGAGTTTAGCATGTATATGTGCATTTGCATTTTATGGAAAGAAAGCCATCCTTTACTAGAGATATTCGAGCTCATTACAAGGGATGGTCATTGGAGATAAAGAATAGAGGTTGTGTTGGAATGAATATGGAAAGTTGGGACTGAGAGGGGAGGGTTGAATCAGTACCACAAAAAATTTTATAAGTGAAATTGTCTATAACCATATACTGTTGTTGATGTTTACTGAATTCATAACTTGAAATGAAACTAATATAAAACTCATAAGACATATCAACAAAACATTCAAGTAAAAGAACTCACAACTCCATGATTTTTTTTATGCATAAATCCTTGGTTAGAGGACAAAACTACAGTGGGGATGACACCCACAACCTTCACTAAGTGCAGTAGAGAAGGGTGCTCGATTAGAGCTTACAATGTTTATCTATTTTGATAGCTTACCCGATTAAGAGTATACAAAGACTTGTTAGGTCTACCTATTTAGAGGATTTTACAATCCCTACACTTTGAGATATACCCTGTTAAAGGTTTTACATATACAAGATCGGTTAAGATCTACCCAGTATTAGGATTTCTATCTCCCAATACAATAGTAACAACAACATGACAATGTCTGCTATATTGCATCAAAAACAAATGTTGATCAGACTCTATGTGCTCTAAAATTTGTGTTACCTCAATCACCAACTGTAACACTTCGTCAGATCTTCTATGTTGTAGATAAATATCTTCTTGGTGCTCTCTGTTATGCTCTTTGTTCTTCAAATAACACCTTTAACTTTCACTAATAATATCAGCCTTCTTTGTATCATCACTTTGTTCTACTCTACAAATTATCCATTAAATATAAGAGTTATTTCCTCTTAATCTTATATGTTAGGTCACTGTGACTTGTTTTTGACCGTTAGATCTTCTTTTCCGCTCGGTGAGTGTGTCACTTTTACCTCTGTACATGGTGTTTTTCTTGGAAATAACAATCTTTCATTAACTACTTAATTGGTTCCTTAGATCTTCTATTTTAACTAATTTGAGCATTGTTCTTGTAACAAACTAATCTCCGTGCATTTTAGAATCACAATTAATGTTGTTTCAATTCATTAAATGTGTCCTTATTACGTTTAGAATCAATTAATTAACGCGGTAGAGTAACTTCTATTTTTTTGATTAACTAATCTTAAGTACGTGGTAACTATCAACTCAATGTAGTTCATATGTGCTTAGTGTTCAGTAACTATAGACTCTCAGTGTAGTGTCTTTAGCTCATTGTGTTCTTTATCGACTTCACTGGCTTACTCAGTGTATATTACTGACTAGTCAAATATTTTCTTTCTCCCTTTTTACCTATTGACTCTTCTGACTCATATGACTTTGACTGAACTAATGACAAAAAAATATCTATAGAGATAAAAATCTCCCCATTTGACATTAGATGATAATTTTTGACAAAAACCTCAAAGTCATCAAAACTAGTAACTCCCCCTCGAATGTTACTCTCTATGCAAAATATGTATAGCTCAGCTTCCATTTTTTTTCATTTTTCAAAAATCTATATCTGACTCTCTATCCATCTATCTATCCCCCTTTTTTGACAAAAAGTATCAACAATAAAATTTATGTATAAAAAATGTTCTTATACCATTGTTGTATCCCTGCCAGTACAGTCTCCCAAGTGTCTCTGAGATTCTATAATTTAACAATGTGCTTATTGATTTTTGCTGATAGATCAACTATAGTATCCAGGGTGCTGACCTCTAGAAATATTGCTAGTTTTTTTTCCTTTCTTCAAATGTATCTCAATTAATTGCATATGGGGAATCAGTAGTTCTTTTAGCTCAATAAACTCCAATCTTAGATTATCCTCCTCCTGTCTCAATGAGAGTTGAACTCCCATGAGTTCCTGTATCTTTGTGTAATACGTCTGGAATTCTCCAGGCTTGGTAGTTAGCTTCTTAAGCTACTTAGTCAGCTCTTTTTCTATATTTTCCTTCTTCTTGATTTCCTCAGTGAAGTTAGAAAGAATACAAAATTTATGAAACAATGAAATGGTGGATTGCAATTGTTCTTCAATTTTGGAGCATAACTCAGAAAGAGTTACCTTTTCTATATCAATATTTTTTAGTAGGTCCTCCATGAATTTCTTCTCCATATATTTCTTGTGAATCTTCAACATGTATTCAGTCATGTCCTTGTTTGGTCCTTTGATTTGTTGGAATAGATTTCCAACTTGGTCTAGCAGGGGCTCAAACTCATCAATAGTAACTTTGGGAATAATTTCCTAGAAAATTTCTTTGACATCTTCTAATATATCTACCTTTTTCTTCTTCTCCAATAGCTTGTCCTACCCAGCCTTTTGAGCTACAGTTTTTGCATAAATGTGTAATTCTTTGGGCTTCATCATATTTGGGTCTCCTGGTGGTATGATGATTGGCTTACTCAAATAAATCATTTTTTTCCTTTTTCTTATTCTTCGTCTCCTCATTTAGTCATCTCTCTCTAGTAGAGAATTTATAATGTGATGTCATTGTTGCATCTGGTGCTTGGTATGGTGACTGGCTATACTATCGTTTTCTTTAACTTCCTCTTGTTGTTTTCTACTTTTTCTTTGTCTACATCCTTCTCTTTTAGATTTGATTCCTGCAGCATTTCTTCTTATGTATCTTGTGTCTTTTGAACATTTTGAACATTTGATGTGTCAGTTTGTGGTGTATTCTTATTTTGTCCTTTATTGTCGGTTAGGGTTCCAAATTAGTATCCTTCCTATGTTAAGTCTTGGCAGCCTCTGGCTCATCAACATTCTCTTTTTCATGTGTCAATTATTGGCTCGGTTTCCATACCTTGTACAACTTCAGTAGTATCAATCTGAATAGTAGAATAATTTTGTACTTGTATCAATATGGGATCATTACTTTGTAATGGTGCAACATCTACATCAATACACAAGGTGTCTAGTACTTGAAAGTCCATTACATCATCATCCTTTGACAACTCCTTTGCATTGTATATATCCTCTTATGCATCTTCAATAATTACCTCTACATTATCAATACTTTGATCAATAGGATCTACTTGGTTTGTGCTTTCCTTTACCTTGTCAATAATGGTTTCACTTTGATTCTTTCTTGCAACAGGTTTATCCGTATTAGATATGTCAAATATATCTCTCCACTTTGCATCGATTTCCCTGTCCACATATTGTATATCTCCATTCATAATTCTTAGGGCTCTTCCCTTGACTAAAAATCTTTTTGCATATTTTTGTAGTGCTTCATGGATCTCATATGGTGCAAGGCTAGGAACAGTATGTACAAGTGACCTCTCTCTCATTTCTTTTTCAGCATTAAGTGCATACTTCCATCTTGCATTCAATCTTATTATAAAACTCTTCTGGTATTTCTAGCTCTATTAGGGTCAATCTATATCTCATTAGTATTACCACAATTGCTTCTTCAATATTTATTTGCATCATTCCTTTTCTTATACTTTTCTTGCCTAAAAGCTCCAAGTCTTCCTGTATTCTTTAGATCTTCTAGAAAATCATCTAGTTTTCGTGGAACTCTTGAAAAATCTTCTATAGGTGTAGAATTAGCTTCCTTATCTGATTTTGTTTCACTCTTACCCTCAAGGATTAACTTCCTTTATTAATGTACAACTGGTTTTCCTCTTTATATTCTCATGTATGTTCTTCCCTTCAGTTAAACTATCTCTACAACTTCCTTTTTGTTTGGTTTCATGGAGGATCCAGTACTCCTTCTAGTACCTCTTCTGCTCGGTGAAGCTATAGGTGCAATTTTTTTGTCAGCAAAAACAATAGCTTTCTCATCATCTGTGTTCTTAAAACTAGTATCATCCACTCTTAGTGTTTTAGATATATTATCAATCATTTTTCCTGTCTTCTTGACTTTCTTAGGTATCACAATGTTTTTCTTATTCCTTACTTTCACTTCTTTATAAGTGACATACCTCTTAGCTTTGGGATTAAATAGATTTTCTAGAAGTTCTTCTATCTATTTTGACCCAATATCAATGTCCAGTTCATATCATTTCGATTGTATCCACTCGGTTCTAGGCTCAACAACCTTGATAATACAGGTTTCAGTGTCAACCTCAAACCATATATTACCTTGTTACTTTGCAATTAGTTAAGGTGGAATCCTATACCTATTTTGCATTCTTTCTTGGAAATTTAAAAAGTATTCACACATGATTGCATAAAAATTTTCTCCTAAACTCTCTATATACTCATTTATCTGATAAAGAATAGGTCTTCCAGGGATCCAAACTACATCTCCAATAGAGGTAAATGAATTCTAACAATAGAAGAAAAATTATTTTTTGATAGTGTTCATATTGTCTTCTAATTGCTTCAATCAAATTTCACAAACATCCAATTTAAGTCCTCTCTTCGCTAGCTTGTATGCCAAATCCACTGCTCCACATGGTACACTATCCACTCGGGATAATTAAAGCACTCAGTATGATAATATATTGCATACATACCATAACTTGGGGTCTTCCACTATGGATATTCTCATCCTCTTCCATCCCATTGTGATTTAGTTAGCTTAGTGAACTTACCCTTGTCAATTTTCTTGGTGGACTTGGACTTATCTCCGATGGGGAATCTAGTAATAATGTGCAATATGTCCTTAGTGATCTTGACACATTCATCCAACCACATGAAATTGTCATGTACTCAGTTGAGTACCATTCTTACTTAAAAACCCTTGGTAAGTGAATAACATCTATCAAAACTTTTTATTACACGTGAATATGCTCGTCCTTCACTTTCTCATTCTCGCACAACTTATTGAATGATATATCTATCTCCACTTCACAAAAATATTGAATCTTACAATTTATAAATGTGTAGACATCTTTAATTAACATTACTCTCAGTGGTATCAAAGATAGGGCTCTTGTCATATCTATTTCAATGGCTATAGCTAGGGGTAACTTATATTTAGGATTCACTAGTTCTATTTCCTTCACAACTATAGCTTTCTATAAGTTTGGTTCCATGAATACCTTCAAATACTTCACTTAAACAAACTAGGGCACACTTTGATAAAACACAACTTTGCAAACTCAACTTGAAATGACGTAAATGTCTCAAATGTTACTCAATACTCTTGCAAAGATTAAAAAATAGCTTGAATTCACTTCAGTGGCTTGATGAGATGATTTACCTACAATGTGCTTAGGTGCTCTTTGAAAATGTTAGGTTTAAATGATTAGCAAAATGATCTATTTATATATTTTTCATGATTAGGGTTTCTAACGACTCTATTAATGTGCATTAAATGTACTTTCTGAGTCCCTTTTTACCTTTACATTGAATACAAAGTTAATTTTCTCAATCAAGTTAAACAAAATAACTATATAAAACAATATTCATCCAAAAACTTACACAACTTATCCAAATGCATCTCAATATGCAGATATGGATCTCAACTCTAATTCTAGGAACTAAAGTAGGATTTATTATAAGCATGCAGTTCATACATACCTCTCACCAACTAGGTGGAGCTCGGTGCAACCAACTCAATAGAGATGGTTTTTTCTGTGCTTCCAAATGATGTTTCTTCATCTTGAGTCTTTCTCCTCCTAGTTTTGTTCATTTTTTCTCAGATTTCATCAACAGTAGATGGGGTTTTTACTTTAGATTCATCTTCGGTCAGTGCATCCCCTCAATATCTACAATTTCTTGCTAGGTTTCCTACCTTATGACAATGAAAACATGCCATGTCAGGGTTTCTCGATGCTCTTCAGTTGTTTTTCATTAAGGGAACAACAGGTTTTGAAGGGGCCCCGAAACCCTTTACATAGCACCAAAAGATAGACAACAAAGGAATAAGGTAACAATGGACTGTCACATATGATAGAAGACCAAAAGAGGGCTAAACCCTAGATTTAATAGAAAATATTATTATAGAACATCAAAAAAGATAACTACAAAAAGCTTCCAGTAGACAGATAGAAAAAAACTTCCAGCAACCCAAAACATTCCAACACTAAAGCTAAACAGCTTCCAACTGATCCTCCAACATCTGAACTTCAACCATCTACAACTCCATGCTCTGGATCGAGTCTCATAATTTCTTGATAGCTTTAGTCTGTACTTGGGCTTTCTTTTTAGTGCTGGAGCAAATCCTAGAGCCAGGGCCATAAATATGAATTTCCTGAGGGCTATCTTCCTCCTTCCTTGCCTTATCACTAACATTACCTTCCAAAATTGTATATAAAGATTTCAGATTATCCAGAGAGTTATTCATACCCATTTTTCTAATAGTAGTAAGCTTTGTGATAAGAACCTTATTGTTGTTAACCTTGTCATTAATGTTTATGAGCTTGTTGTCCACCATGGTGTTGATCTTGGTATCCATATTGTTTACCTTATTGAAATTTTTTTTCCCCTATTGGTACATGGTAGCATCATTGCGCATTTTGTCAACAATATCCTCTAGCAGCGCGTTCCTATCTTCCAAATTCTTATAATTATCTTTGATCTCCTTTATATCATCATGAACCCACTTATCCATATTGTAGTTGTTCTCTGCTTTATTTCTGTCCATTTGAAGGAAATAAATAGTAGCCACCCTTTTGAAATTGACCTCTCTCTTACAGAGGTCATCCTCAAGGCTCCTCCTATTATAGACATCCTTGTTTTCAAGGTCACCTTTCAAGGTATCCGGGTTGTACTCAGGCTTCTCATTCTCATTGTATTCTTTCTCAATTTTATCAGTTTCCTTATCAAGGACAATATCCTTGGTGCAGGAGCACCTTCTACATCAACTGAGCATCAAGAGGACACAACAAGCATTTAAGGATCATCAACAAGGTCCTAATAGCACATAGGTTGTTTAGGAATAAAGAGTTTCCCTTAGAATCCAACTGTGAGACTCTAGTACCAAGATTAGGCAGTATAAGCCCTTGGTCAACTGAGGGCCAAAGGATTGGAAAAAATCTTAGGTTTTATTTTTTTGTCTTTATTTCATGTTTTTAGACCATTATGATCCATTTTGGATCACTTTTGGTCATTTACACTTCATTTTGCAACATTTTGCAAAAGTTGTCAAAGTTGTCAAAATGCAACTTGACAACTTTGCATAATCATTGTAACTAAGCCCCCCAATGGTTAGTTAGTTCGAAAATTGGTTCTAAAACATTGGGGGAGGCCTTCTTATTCCCTTACAGGTGGGTAGAAGGCATCATGATGTATTTTGGCACTTTGAATCAATAAAAATCACTCATTTTCCTGTAATTTTGACCATTTTTTGGCTTGTACGGATTCGTACGGAATTATGAAGATCTAAAACAAATTGGGAAAGAAATCTTGAAAAAATACCTTTCAGATTATTTTGGTTTGAGGTCCTAATTTGATTTCTATCAAAATTTATTGCAAAAATACTCCTACAGCTCGTGAGATTGCCTCTTTTTCAAGGGTTTGTGACAAATTTGTTTGTAACGAAAGATTCCACCATGGGAAATTAAAACCCCTTGGTGGATCTGTTATATATCCAATTCCCTTTCATTTTATTTTTGTTTCAGGCAAAACCATGCAGGGAGGAGAAAGTAAATTGATGCCCTAGTGGGTGCATCTCTATGTGCACCTACAGATTTTGAGAGGACAGCAGTAATTTGACTACCTTAAACTTTGAGCCCAGGCACAAAAATCCGTATTTAAGAATTTTTGACCATTCCCCATCAAATTCAAGTGGTTTGGAGGATTGATGATAAGTTTAAAGGGTACTTCCTTTGTTAAATTGGCCTAATTGTGGCTTTTTGCAAAACAGACTTTGTAGTAGTTTGGCAGATTCCTCAAACACCCAGACCTCTTAAATTTGGGAATGTACAAAGGGTCCAAAGGGGGTACTAGAAACCTCATTTTTCTGGTTCCTTCATTTGTTGGCAAAGCATTTGGCATCCAAAACCTCACAACTAGGGCTAGTAGCAATTTTTGGCCTTTACAAAGAAACTATTGAAAGATCAAGTTGCAGAACTATAAAACCTATTAGAAAATGTTTTATTGGACCCAAATAGTCAGAACCCATGCCTAAATTCATTCATTCATAAAATTTCTTCAATTTTTCTCATTAAACCAAAAATTGCCCTTTATGTGTTTTAGGAGAAACCAGGGATTGGCTGTCTTCTTGAGTTTGGAGTCTTAGTGATTGAGACCCTTTTCATTTGGTGTTTAGATTGAATTTTAGGACACCTTAATCATCAGTGATTGGTGATATTTTAGGGAATTTACACAAACATTTGCAGTGATTGCAAGAAGAAGGTTTTTGAAGAACAAATATATTCGATTTTGGGTGTACCACCACGCCTCCATTGCATCAAGTGGTATCAGAGCCAGAGATTGGCACCATAAGACATGGTTGAGGAAGAATCACAACCATCCTTTGAGCAGCATCTTGAACCTTAACCTCAAGGGAAGATGACCAACTCCAAGTTGGCCAAAATGGTGAGAGAGCAAGAGGCAAGAAACAAGAGATTGGAAGAGGAAACGGCACAACTGAAGAAGAGATTAGAAGAAAAGGAGAAAGGCACCAAGTAGGTTGAAGAATCTGAAGAAGAAGAGGAGGAATCTGAAGATACTTCAGATGATGAAGACCAAATCCCCTTAGATCAAAGATCTTTCATTAAAGCCCTCAAAACGATGGGCAAGAGATCTTTTGAAGACAAGGCAGAATTACCTACTTTCCATGGCAAGATGAA
>MU224820.1:1694463-1721777 GCA_018584345.1 Thuja plicata
ATAAATATTATTTAGAACATAAGAACATCATCCATATACTAAGTTATTCTAAAGATCACAAGATTACGTAATTCTCATCTTAAGCATTTATCATCTGGTACAATTCATATTGCAATAAATTGAAATTCAACATTTAAATTAGATAAATCTAAATCTCTACAATAACCATAATATAATCATAATGAGTTTTTTTTTCTGAATTTATAATCTTGAAATAAATGTCCAAACTAGAAAACATAATAAGGTCCATAATGTTCATCATAAAGCATCATATGTCCATGCATCCATAATAATCAAATCCGTGACATAAAGCATAAGGTCCATAATGTCTAATAATGCATCAAAAGTAAAGTATCATATGCTAAGTCTATCATAAGCAAGAACTAGAAACTATGATGGGGTCCGGGATGGGCCTCACAGAATTTTAACATTATTTTGGCAAGAAATACTCCTTGCGTGAGAATTTTGTATTGATTTTTCACCTGCACATGAGAATGTAAATAAATTAATTCCTCTTCCAAATCCTCTTAAAGAATAATAGTAGACTAACTGGTTAGAGGGTAGAAAGGTAAGTAGGTAGGAAAAAGGGGTGGCTTGAGAGGTCGAGTGTTCAACTCCTGATCGCCACCCTTTTACCTTATGTACCTATTTATTCTATTTAATTTATTATATTTCAATAATGTTTATGCTTTTAACCCATTAAATCTATTTCCTTATAAATATGAAAATAAGATAATAATGATTATTTAGGCCCTTTTAGCTGTTTAATCAAATTTCAAAATAGGAAAATATTTATGAAAATGAAAATAAATTTTATACTTCCCTGATATTGCACATATTGAGGGCCTGAATTTTCAGGTGCCAACACAAGGAACACTGAAAGACAGTCAAACTAATTTCATATCAAACCGAGCATCAAACACCAAAATTCAGTTATATCCCGAGAAAAGTGGATCTGACTTGCACGTCAGATAAAATAGCTATATTCTATTTATAGAGTCTTGATTTGTTTTAAAACCATTACTTAAGGGACAAGAAACATTATTGTAATTATTTTAATCAGTCTAACTGATTAAAAACATGCAGACTAGGAGATCAAGGTCAAGTTTTAAACCTTTGATCATAGAGTTAAGTTGTAATACGTGAAAATTAATTAGGTCAATCTATCTTATAAATAGATGTTGTAATCATTCACTATCATGGATGAGAGGATGATTGTAGCCAACAATCACATCTATGGATCAGACTGAAAGTTTCAAGAAGCATAACAAAAAAAGATGAATTTGGTTATCAAGAACCAAGAACAGAGGCTACCAAGCAACAAAGGTATTAATCAATCACATTAGGTGATGCATTTATACATGTGATTTGTAATGGATTTGTAATCAGAAATTGCTAGATTGCATACACTCAAGTCAATATGTATTTTTGTCTGCATTCTAACAAGTGTAGAAAATAGAAGAAATCCTTTCAAGAAAGGTGGATTTAACAATCCTATTGTAAATCTCTTAACCGAGTGCACACTAAATAGTGTTGCTAAAGCTCTTAATAGAGTATACCTTAACCAGTCTCTACATAACTCCTAACAGGGTACATCATCATAAGTGATCAAAATTGTAAGCCTTAACTGGCCCCTTCCAATTTGCAAATAATGAAAAACTTGTGGGTGCCATCCCCACCGTAGTTTTTACCTTATAATAGGGGTTTTATGGTTTAACATATCTTGTGTTATGAGTCAATTACTTTCATGAATGTTTCTATGAATGTTTACATGTTTGTGATAGTTAAATAATTTATATATCTTACACAAAGATAGTATAGAACAGATGGTTGGTTATGCAATTGATTACACAATGGATAAAGGTTAAAAGAGATAAAAGTTTTAGAGGTATTGATTCACCCCTCCCCTCTCAGTACACACTTCCCATTATTTCCAACACACCAATGCTAAGGGTAGGAGTATATAGATAGACTCTTTAGTTGAACTTGTAATGGAGAATGAAAATGAGGCTTGGAAAGAAGATCTGAACTCCTTAAGATTTCTTGATTACCATAGTAGATGGAGCTTAGTAAATGATAATCCCAGCATTTTAAGAGGTTATGGAGCTTCTCTAGAAGAAGAACTTGGTCTGGAGAATGGGTGGATTTCATCATTGTTGATTAGATGTTGGGTGGCTCTTCTGTAGAAGGTAAAGGTTTTCCAAAGGTTGATAAGTTTATAGATGAGACTTTTGTGGATGGAATTATCAATGGGGCCTAGAATAATGCACTACGATATGATGAACAGATTGATATAGTTAGTGAACAATTAAATAGGGAGGGAATCATTTTTAGTTTGCAAGAAGACATAGATTTTGGTACCCAAGTGTAGACAGAGGTAAATATTTGGTAGAGGAGATAAATTACAATCTTAGATAGACCGATCGAGCTAGAGAACGGAAAATCTAGTTGCAGATTCTAAGCAAGGAGAAGGCTCCAGTCATACTTTAAACAAGCCTTTAGTTAGTATGGGAAGTCAACATTCTAGTAATAAATGTTTAGGTACCCAGTGTGTCAAGGAGAGTGCGGAAGAGGAGGGCATGAATGAGATCATTGTTAAGGACATTTCAATGTCTTCAGCAAGGAACCTGAAATCATCCTTTAAAGAAGTTAAGGAGAAGGAAGATAGGCTAGATTCTGAGACAGAGTATGCTACTGAAGAGGAATAGGAGGGAAGTGATGTCTTGGACTTAGATGCAATTACTTGTGTTTTAGAAAAAAATATCCATTTCACAAACCTTGGCTAAAATGAATAATAGTAGGGTTACAGAAAAAGCGGGGAAGGAAATATACTTTAGCTCATCTAGAGATGGTTGGGTGTGTCATGGGCCAAACTAAATTGAGATCAGGAAAAGGGTTAACCGCCTTTTCTCGAAGGAAATAACTTTTGTGGAATGTTAGGGGCTTCAATGCCCCTAACAAGATTCATTTTATTAAGAGATGTCTTGATCAAACATGACTAGATATTATTCTACAATGAGAATCAAAGTTGAGTGGTGTAGAGATGGAAAGATTTGAGAAATAGTTTAGTAGATGGAAACTAACCATTATTGAAGTTAAGTATGCTTCCGGGGGTATTGGTATCCTTTCAAAAGCTCAAGTTTTAGATTTATAGAGTAGAGAGTACAAAAAATTGTGGCAATGGGTAAGTGTAAGATCAAAACAATTGAATGTAGATTTTGAGCTTATTAATGTGTACGTGCCCCCAAAAAATAAGGGACTACGGGTGGTGTGGTGAAAGTTGTTTGAGCTCCTACAAAGGGAAAGAGACAAAGTATTTGTCCTAGGAGGATATTTTAATGTTATCCTAAATCCATCATATGAGAAAGGGGGTTGGGATAGGTGAGTCAAAAGTAGAGAGACTTCAATGATTTTGTTACAAAAATGGTATGTTGGATGTTCATTTTAAAAAGGGGGATTTTACATGCAAATAGAAGACCAAGATTTCTAAACATTGCAGAGAAACTATATATGTTTCTTTTGGTTGGAAAATGGGATGAAAAACAATGTGAGGTCATTGCTGAGATCTTGCCCCTCACAGGGTAAGATCACTATCCTATCAATTTAAGAATTCAAGAAGGGGAAACCCCAAAATGATTCCCATTAAATTTGTGAAAATGTGGGTGCAAGTGGATGGGTTGAAGGAACTCATAGCTGATTGGTGGTCTAATGCTCCAAGAAGGATGGGAAATAAGGCCTTCATTTTTTTTAAAAAAATTGCACCATGTTAAGGAACAACTAAAAAGGTGTAATAGAGAGGTATTTAAGAACATTTTCTCAAAAAAGTGAGGCTCGAACATGAGCTAAAAGTTATACATAATAGAATCATTGAAAGATGCATGGATTATGTGGAATATGTTAAAAAACAAAAACTTAATAGAGAGTAATTTGAAGCCTTGCAATGGGAATAAATCTACTGGAGACAAAAATTGAGAGAGACTTGGCTCAAGGAGGGAGATAGAAACATAATTTTTTTCACAAATCAATAAAAGTGAGGAGAATGGTAAACAATTTTTTTTCTATTAAGGATCATTTGGGAAATACCTTATTAGATAGAGATTCCATTAATCGAGAAGAAGAAAGATACTTTTCAAAAATATTTAAGAATGCTCAGGGGGACTATGCTAACAAAGAAGATTTGCTTTCTAAAAATACTCCATGCATTAGTGAGACTCAAAATGTTATTTTAATGAGTCTGGTAATGTTGGAGGATGTCAAACATGCCTTATTTGAATTAGGGAGATAAAATAGTCTAGGCCCTTACAAATTCCCTGTTATTTTATTTCAACATTTTTGGGACCTCTTGCCAAAGGACATTTGGAATGTTGTAGAGGAATCAAGAGAAGGAGGTTTTATTTAGAAATATTTCAACAATGCCTTTATTCCCCTCATCCCAAAGAAGAAAGATCTTATTACTTTCAATGTTTTCAAGCCTATTTATTTATGAAATAGCATATATAATATTATCTCTAAAGTGGTGGAAAATAGACTATAAAGGGAGTACTCAGTAGTATTATTTCTCCATAACAAACTGAGTTCTCTCCTAATAGATCCATTTATGGAGTTATCATCACCCATGAGGCCATCCATTCAACCTAAAAATCCACAATGGAGTGAATGTTGGTAAATTTGGACATTAAGACTGCATATGATGAAGTCAACAGGGATTTTGTGCTAGCTATGTTGCAGAAGTGTGGGTTTAGTGAAGCTTGGGTTAAATGGATAAGTAATTTCATTAGAACACCTAGATTATCAATTATTATCAATGACAGTCCCCAAGGTTTTTTTGGTAGCTTGATATGGGGGTTAGGAAAGACAATCACATCTCCAACTTTTTATTTGTTATAATGGTAGAGGCATTCGGAATACTCATTTCTATAAAAAGGAGAGAGGGGAGATTGAAGGGAATCAAAGTGGCACTAGGTATTGATTCCATCTCCCACCTATAGTTCATGAATGACACTATCTTTTTTTGGGTTTATTCATTTAGAGAGGCAAGGATTGTTTGGGAAACTCTAGATAAATATATAAAATCCCCGGGGCAGTGTATCAATTGGGGGAAATTAGAGGTCTTCTTCTTCAACACTCAGGTGCATAAACAAAGGGAAATCCATCTAATTCTAGGTTTGAAACTTGGATCCCTCCCTAGAAAATACCTAGGAATTCCCTTGTTTAGTGGAGCAGGTAAGACTGACATTTGGAAGGAGTTGGTGGATAATTTTTGTAATGTGATGGATGGATGGAAAATTAGATGGTTATCCTCAACAGGATGTATTCTAATGTTAAAATATGTGATCTTTGTTATTCTTATATTTCCTATGATGTGTCTAAGGATGCCAAAGAAGATCATAAGTATAATCAGTCAAAGAATGTGTAAGTTTTTTTGGAATGAGGATAATGATCAAGATAAGATTTTTTTACTTTGTTGGAATGAAATTTGTATGAACAATAATAAGGGAGGGGACAGTCTTAGAGATTTGATTTTGATGAATGAAGCACTGGGAGATAAGATGGTATGGAAAATCTACTCTCAATTGGATCAACTATGGGTGAAGATTCTCAAATGGGAGTACCTGGACTCCATGAATAACACAATAATACTAACTATTAAAAATCCCCCACAGGGTTCAGCCATTTGGAATTTTATTTTTTCTTGCAAGTCGGTGATAATAGATCATCTAACTTAGCAAATGGAGAATGGACATAATGCAAAGTTTTTGGAAGACTCCTGGGATGGTCACCTAGCTCTAGTTGAATGAGGTGAATTGAATGACATTAAGGATTGGTGTGTTGCTAATTATGGATCTTATGTTAGTGATTATATAGAAATTTTTCAAGGCCCATATGGTGAGGAGTAGAGATAGAAAGAGGTGCAGGGTGTTAATTTACCAACTCATCAAATTGATTTGCTCGATAAAATGTTTACTCAAAAAAGGTGGTGTTAACAAATAAAGAAGATAAGGTGGTGTGGTATGGGGCTAGAAATGGGAAATACTCAGTTAAATTAGGCTATCATTTTTTTGATGGATGACTTGTTGAACAAAAGTGGAAAATTAATTATTTATGGAGTAAGGAATGCCTCCCCAAAGAAGGGTCTTTTTATTGGTTGGAAAACAAAGGAAGAATACTCACTAGAGAAAGAAGGAAAATTTTGGCGATCTATGGTCCAAAAAAGACTATCATGTGTGGAGATGAGGAGAACATAGTGGATCATCTATTGTTGAATTGTAAAATTGTCTTCAAGTACTAGACAATGGTTTTGGACAAGTTGGAGTGGCAGGGTCCTCTTGTGAATATTGTCAAAAAACAATTTGATAGTTGGCCAGGTAAAATGGAAATTTCTTCATTATCTATTATATATAATTTTATCCCCTTGATTGTAATCAAGGAGATTTTGAAGGAGTGTAAAAGATGTATTTTTTGGGAGAAAGATCAGAATATTGAATGGTTGAAATAGAGGATAAACAATGCAATAAGTGAAACAGTTGGAGTTGTCACTTCATAGTTCTTCAATCCTAAAACTCTATTCAGTGGAAGAGATAGACACATCCAAAAAGCTTGGCCTAGTATTAAGATCAGGACCATTAATGGGATCCTCTAGGTTACACCATCCTTTAGGTCTTCAATTCCTATAAATTGGATAAAGCTAGAGGAAGGATGGTGGAAAGTAAATTTTGATGGTGCTTCCAAGGGTAAACCAGGGCCCTTAGGAGAAGGATTTATCATTTCGGATAGTGCAGGAAATACTCTTACCATTGGTGGAAAGAGATTAGAATATGGTACCAATAATTTGGTTGAGGTTGAGGCTGCACTGGTGGCAATTAAGGTGGCTAAACTATGAAGAGTGGAGAAACTACATTTGGAAGGTGATTCTCTCATAATTGTACAAGCTATAATTAAAGGAGAAATGGAGGTCTGACATTTATAGAAGTAAATAAAATTAATTAAATAATGGGTTGGAAGAAGTAAGGGAATTAAAAATTACACATGTTAAAAGAGATGGTAATAAGGACACTGACTGGTTATCTAATTGGGCGGTAGATTTTGAAAAAATAGGTGATGTCAAAATAGAAGACCTTAGATTTTTAAATTTTAATTCTTAAGATGGAGAATGGCTACTTTATTTAAAAAGAAGTGATTTCACCCCTTGAAATGATGGCTCTGAAGTAGTGTACAGGGGCAGAGGAGTTATTATTTGCATGATGGTCAATGTGCCAACTTTCTTGAAGATGGGACGTAATATTAATTATGGGAGAACCCCAAAAACATTCCCATAAAAGTTGGCCTTTGTAATTTTTCAAGCTATTCAGAGAGCCTTTAAAAAAAATTGTACTATTGTCAGGGTTGAGATGAAGATGACTTTCACATTGACAGGGACCAAACAATAGAATCCTTTCTTCAGTAATTTAACAAGACAACATCTAGACAAAATGTTTAGATTCGAAGATGAAAAACTATCAACATGTCCAAAAATTATCTTGGGTGACATGTTCAGTGAGGTGGACAATAGACACCAAACAAACACAAATGTTTTCTCCATGATTATGGCTTGGGGTTTACAATTGGGGGAAAAAAGGAAACCATTCGGGAGACAATGTAAATGATTGTACCCCAAAATTCCTTGAGGGAATGGATAGCATTTTGGAGAGGGCGGTCTCGAGGCTAGGAATGATTCTAGGAGATCAAGAGAGTGGTTTGGAAAGAATTAAGGCTACCAAATTCACCCCATTTGTGTGGAATTTTGATGAGAAGAAGAGAAAACAAGTTGAGAGATGCTCGCATGGGGTGGGAATACTGAAATTTGGTTGTATAAATAAGGAAACTAGACTTGGAAATTCAAAAATTGAAGAGGCAAGCAGCACGAGAGGTGGAAGAAAAAGTGAGGCCAGGGGAGAAGAGTCGACGTGGTCATGGTGAATAATTTGGATGAAATAAAACTTCCATAAGCAATGGAGATAGTAGAAAGAATGGTGCCCAAACAACATTACCTATATTTGGGTGCTAGTTTCTAGTTTTGGCTTTGTTTATAAAGCTTGTTCTTGCAGTTTCTCATTTTTTAGGTTCAAAACTGTAGCAAAAACTATGATTAGGCTTATGGTAGGTCCTATCAAATTTTTTATTTTCTATGAATGTTGAATAGTAAGTGATGGTGGAGATAATGGGTAGTTGTTTTTTGATTGGTTAATGGAAGGATTGTGAAGGATAGAAGGTAGTTTAGGGTTATTTCTCTTAGTGATGCATTGTACTAGTTATTTTAAATAGAATTAAAGTTGAAATATTTTTTTAAAAAAAGAAAGAATTCTCTACATGAGCATGGTAGTTTTTTTTTAGCATTTTGGGTTGATCTTTCCCTTGTTCTTGAGTTGGTGACTCTAGACTATTTAATGCCTTTGTCTTAGAGGAGACCCTTGAGGGAATTGCTTTGTAGTTATAAATCTTGTGTTGAGGTAGAGTGGCTGGTATTATACCTCTTTTGGGAGGAGATTGTAACTAGATGTGTTTTTTGTTGCACACATTGGATTCTTTGGTGAAGGACTTTGAGGATTATTTTTATTCTTTATTGGTGTGTATTGATCCTATCAGTAGTTTTAAGGTTGGCTAGTAAGGAAATGGTTTGATATGGACAGACTTGTGGAGAAGTGTATGGCTATTCTTACATTTTGGATTGGGTTTCAATCTTGTTCTTGGTGTGCTTCATATGGTTTGACTTGCAGGCTTCCAAGAGTAAGCCTGGTCTTTCGGGGGGTGATTTTTTGCCTCTCTCATTTTCTTTCTACATGACATCCTAATGGATGTGGCCTTCAATTTTTATTCTTGCATTGGGTGATCATGTTGGAACTCGTGTGAGGTTTGTACCTTTGGGGTGATCTGATTTATCTCATTGCTTTAAAAATTTGTTTATGTTTTATACCTGGCTATGAAAGCCATGATGTTGTGACTATTTTTTACCTAATTTTTTATGCCTTTATTTGGCTTTCATATGCTTATTTATTCTTGTTGGAATTAATGGGAAGTAGTACTAAGAGGGGAGGGGTGAATCAGTACCTCTAAAAATTTTAATACCTTTCTTAATTCATCATTAGTAATCATACATTACTGTATTACTGACCATTAGTTTTGTTCTTTCATATGTATGTATTGTTCATTCATAATATTTAATGGTTTGTAGCATTCATAGAAACATTCATTAAAATGATAAACACATAACACAAGATATGGTATCGCAGAAAACTCATGTTAGGAAGTAAAAGTTGTGGTGGGGATGACACCCACAAAAATTAACTATCTACAGAATGGAAGGGAGACAGTTAAGGCTTACAATTTGATCACTTATGATGATCTGCCCTGTTAGGAGTATTAAGGTGGAGACCTGTTAAGATCTACTATGTTAAGAGCTTTAGCAACACTGATTTAAGTGTGCACTCAGTTATGAGATTTTACAACAGGATGGTTAAGCCCACCTTTCTTGAAAGGATTTCATTAGTGTACTACACTTGTTAGAATGAGTACAAATGTTGACCTGACTGCATACAATCTATAATTTCTAATTAGAGATCCATTAAAGCTCTCGGAACTATAATATCACCTTAAGTGATTGATGAATGCCTCTTCTCTACTTGTCGATAGCCTCTCTTCTGCTCTTGAAACTGACTTGATTCCATTTCTTTCCTTCTACATGAATTCTCTTGTCTGGTCTCTAGTTTCTCTCCGTGGCTACTATCTTCATTAAACAACAACTATTCTCAATGGATTGAGCACCTATTTATACAAGTATTTGACCTATCTTGGAATCATGCATTACAATGTTAACTCTTAGATCCAAGGTTTACAACTTGACCTTGATATTTAGTGTGCATGTTTTAAATTAGTAAAACTAATTAAAACAATAATAAATACATTGCTTCCTCTACACATAATGGATTTAAAAATAAATCAAGAAGCTATAAGTACAACTTCAGTGATTTATCTGATGTGGAAAGTCAGATCCACTTTTTGCGGGATGTAACTGACTGTTGGTTCTTGGTCGTCAGGTTGAACTTACATTCTGTCGGTGTTCCTTTGTTTGAACTGTTCATCGATTTCCCTTTGTCTGTCGAGTTCCTCTCTGTGATGTTTCATCAGGTTGTACTGTTGTTACTCGTCAGGTTTCCTTTAAACATTTTTTTCATTGGATAACACTTAACAGTCTTTATTGGGTAACCTTATCATCAGGTGGTTTTGTGCCCTATCTATCAATGTGGAGTAAACCGATGGTGCAGATCATGTTTTTCCTTAAGTATACTAATGGAAAAATATAATTTCTTCAATCTCCCCCTTTGACATTAGTATCAAAAACTGATATGTGCATAATACTAAAGTGTTTAGTATGAACACCATGTCTGTATCCTTGTCATCATATGACTCCCCCTAACTATATGCATCAGTATAGTTTAAGTATATGTGTATGTATACTATACATTCTATGTTCTTTTCTATGTATGTACATATTATTTTCTCCTTATATTTTCCTTTTTCTTTTACTATACATATTGTTTCCTCCTTTTAATTGAGGTGAGTGAACATATTAATTTCCCCCTTTCTTTAATAATTATGACAAAAATGTACAACTTATAATATGTCAAAATTGTGACAAAAATGTGTAACTTACAATGTGTCAAATATATTTGAGTGGGTTGCCTTGATATATTTGAGAATTTTCTCCCTTTTTTCTTTTAGTTGTTCTAGATCCATGTGGTGTAGCTCTAGCCTCGCGTGCATATCATAAATGTTGTCTAGGACAGACATTTACGGGGTGGCAATTAGTGTATTTTCATGTGTCACATGTTGCTACAGGAGTGTAAGTGTTGGTTTAGCTTGGAGCTCATTTACCTCATCTCTATACTTCATCTCTACAAACTATATGTCTTGTCTCTGTTTCCTAGCCTGTATGATTTTCTCATCGTGCAATTTAAGTGCTTCTTCAGTATTGGTGAGACTTTGTGCACTGAACTTAAGATCAACATCAATTTTTTTCTATCTTTTTCATATACTCTTGAGTGAGTTGATCTAAAGTGCACAATTTTTGTATTAAGGTAACAACTTTTGATTTGATTGGATCAATTATACTTACCAATTCAAATAGCTTCACATTTTTCAATGCCACTTCTTGGCTTATCTTCTCAGCTAGCTTGAACTCATAATTTTTTTCAAGTCTCTCTTCCATAACCTTCTCAGCATCAATATTTTGAGATGTTATCACATCTATGAGTATTACCAATTGATCAAGCATTGGAGCTTTTTGATCAATATCTCTATCAGGTAAAATATGTTGAAGTATTCCTCTTGATACTTCTAGTACCTTGGCCTCTTTTTCTTCTCTCTTCAGTTTATCTTGAATATATTTTCTCTCACAAAGCTTGGCATGTTTTTTCAATGCAGTTGGATCCAATGTTCTTGGATTACAAAATGGAATCTCAATGACTTCATCTAGAGTTACTTGACTCTTATTCTTTCCTTTCTTCTTCTTTGATATTTGTGGGGATGCATATGTATGAACTACCATATCTAGCTCATTTATTCTCTTTTAAGTGGTTGGTGAAGGCCTTATGGAAGATGATTCTTGAATTTTATGCTCAGGTGGCACCTGTTGGTTTTGTGAAGACATCTCTCCTTCAACATTGGGTGTCTCTGCAGATTTTTCTTTTGATTGTTTCACCTTCTCATCTTTCTTTTCTTCTTCACCTTTCTCTGTTTGTGTGTCCCCATTTTCTTTTTGATTTTCCTCCTTATTTTGATCATTAGATGTATATTTGTGATCATTGGTTGTAGCCTTCTTTGCAGTTGTATCTTTTGTATTATCTGTAGTATCTTTTTCTTCAGCATCACCCTTGTCCTCAGGTGTGCGTGTGTCCTCCACTACAGATCCATCATTACCCTCTAGAATATTGATTGCCTTCATTAGTACAGGCATATTGGTTTGAGTGGTTTCTTGGGATGTATCCAGAGTTGTGTCCTGCTCGTCAGTTTGATCTTTTGGAGCATTGACATCCTCATCATTTTGTACTTGGTCTACAGGGTCTGGTTCTTTGGAGTCCATGATTGAAGTGTCCTACACTTTTTCATTAGCAACATTTATTGTTCAAGCATCTGATGTCTGCAATCCTTGCTACTATCCTTGATCCTTAAGTGTGATAAATATGACATAATCTTTCTTCTGCAAATCTTTGTCAGAGTCATAGTTAGTGATATCTTGGATGATATCATCCATGACTGTGTCTACATTTATAGGCTCATTATCACTTTCAATATTGTCTAGAGAAATGTGATGAGGACTTGTATTGTCTATCTCCTCCTCTCTATGAGGTGTGTTGGTGAGAAGTAATTGATTCTCACCACTTGTTGACTCTGCCGGTAGATCCACAAGTTGTCTCCATTTAGTTTTTGTCATTTTTTCCAGCTCTATGATTTTTTTCTCTAATACTTTGTATGCCCTTATTTTGGCTACAAATTTACCTGAATGCTTCTTGAGTATTTCTTTGATCTCTTCAACTTTGGATTTGGGAGGCATTAGTGTCACTAGTACCCTCTCCCTTTCTTCTCTCTCATTTTTCAAAGTATATGACCATTGTTGATATACCCTTTTACCTATCTCATTAGGTATTTGATTGAAAAAAAATTTAGGTGCATATACATTCTTGATCATTGTTTTTAGAACTACCTCTTGAATCTTATTTTGGTCCTCTGGGTTTAGTGTATCCCATTGTCTGATTTTCTTATCAGACATTGTACCATGTGTAGAAATGGATTCGGCAGCTTCATCAATTGTTTGAATCCTGTATTTCTTCTTTTCCACATCAGGCTCATCATCTTGAGTGTCTTCTATGTCAACCTTTGTCCTAACCAACCTTTTCCTCTTCTTTGGTGGTGTTGTTTTCATAGTTTGTTTCCTTGTTCTCTTAGCTAGCTGCTTCCTTATGTAGGTCCTTACTTGACTTTTCTTAAGGGGTGTTGTATCGGTTGCAGCAGTTTGACTCCTTGTCCTCTGCTTCTTTGTAGGAGGTGGAGGTGGAGGTGTATCAGATTTAGTCTCCTCAGAATTTGATTTCTTTTCTTCTAGTGCCTCACCGATGGTGCCATGTTCATCAGTTGTCTCTGGTTATTCTTGTTCATCATCTGCTATCGATAGAATCTTCTTGAGATTCTTAATCATTTCATCCTTTTTGTTTACAGTCTTTTTGATTTCTAGGCATTTTTTATCTTTGATTTGGACTCTTCATATGTTCCAAAACTTGGTTGTTTGCTATCAATGGGCTCATTTATTAATGCCTCAATTGCACTTCTAGCTTGATCAATATTGATCTCATAATACATTGGTGCTAACCAATTTGTCCTTGGTACAACTGGTTTGATATGGGTGAAATATGTGTCCACCATAAAACATATTTATAATTTATGTTTTTCTACAAGTTGTTCAGGAATCCTAGTCCTCTCCATCATCTTTTCCTTGAACTCAAGGAAGTAAGCAAACATAACAGACTCAAAATTGTCTCCTAGTGACTTAATTAGTTCACTAATCTTTTGGGTTACCGATTTGGTAGAGTCCCATTTCACTTTTCCTACTAAAGGAAAGTATTCTTGAAAATAGAAAAAGATACACATGATAAGTGAGCCGAACTTACATGTGTTGGTCTTTGTAGACTTGATTTTGTTCATGTTCTCATCAAGTTGTTTTAATAAGATATCACACAGATCCATCTAAATTCCTTTGGTCACTATCTTGTAAGCTATTCTTACTATTGTTGCAAAAATGTTGTTCAATCTGCTAGCTTGAAATATTTTATACCCAACTACACATGCACCAAATTTCTATTCTTCATCGATGATTGTGTTCACTTTGAGACCTCTGTTGTCTCCTTCTGCATTGGTGATTTTTTCAACTTCTTTCATGGATGGATGCTTGTGTTCCCTAGGTTTATTAGTTATTGGATAACCAGTGACAGTGTGAAGAACATCCTTGGTTATTTGCTTGGGTTGGTCTAGCCATAGCTTCTTGTCATGCATTCTACTCAAGACGAACCTTATCCATTCTATTTTGAATTCCTTGAAGAAATGTAGGGCATTAGTTAACCCTTTGAATTCTAAGTGATTATGCTCTTCCTTCAGTATCCCTTCACCATCACAAATCTTCTTAAAAGCTTCATCCATTTCAAGATCACCTATCTCTGTGATCTTGCAGTGAATATAAGATCTAACATCTTCTATGAGAAAAACCCTAGGTGGGATTTTTGAAAATGCGCCGGTTTCATCGGGTTTCGATGCAATTTCTGGGAAGATCTTATACTTGGGCTCTACACATGTACTTTTCTTGATCAGCTTAACCACATTCCTCTTATCATTCTTGATTTTAGCAGTTCTTGAGGTGGTTGCCATTGTTTTTCAAGTTTTAGGGTATTCTAGAAATTTAGGGCTTTCTTGAAAAATAATGACAGAGATCTTTTGGTGCCTTTGATACTTACTTCAATTTGCAATAGTGGTAAATGATCTATTTTCTGTGTGCTTAGATTGATTTGAGGACGCTCTTCTTTCTTCTCTTTAATCGCTCTATGTTTCACTCTTCTTTCTCTTCAAATCGCGGGTGAAAAATGAAGTTGTCCCATCGACTTTTTATAGAATTTTTTCCCTAAGTCTTTGTAATAAATACTCAATGACTCATTGGTACATGAAGATGGATTTCATTGGGAAGACTTTACAAAACATCATCGGTGAAGTTGAGTTGCCCGGGATAGTTGTTAACAATGTTGCTTGTACCGATGGATATCGGTATTCTATAGAGACAACTTTTAACTTTCCTTTCTTACCGACAATCTTCGGTAAGTGTAGAACAGCTTATCTTCTTTGTTCAATGATGATTTTCAGTATGCGTATACTAACAGGGTTGATTTCTCAAAATTGTAACAAGTAACATAATATGCATCTTTATTCATGCAGATTTTGAATATGTATCAATTTTATAATGGAACTGATGCAAAATATGACTTGGTATAGTGTAGTTCCATACTTACTTGTTTAGCTTAAATGGTGGTGGTGATGTCACCAGATCCATTGGATGGGGTGTCACCATTTGCATTGCTTGGCCCAGCTTCATTATTTCTTGAAGCTTTTATCCACATTTTTTCTCTTTCCTTCCAGATATCTTCAATGGTGTTTCCATTGGGATATGTGCTTGTCTCTGTCATTTATTCTTTGCAATCTTTCTTTAGGTGACCAACTTTATGATAGTGCAAGAATGCCATTCAAGGGTGTGACTAGCCTCTAGAACTTTTGGTCCATTCTCTCATGCAGTTTGTAGCAATGTGACCATATCTACCACATGTTGTATAGTTTGTCCATGTATTGTAATCCCATGTATAATGATTACCTATTCTCTTTGGTTGATAAGGAATATTTTTACCTTTAGGCTTCCATTCTTGATTTTTCTTTTTCCAGCATTCTTCATATGTGTTCCCTTTAATTTTGCATGTAGTATAGTATTTGTCCATGTAGGTTTCCTTCTTTGGCAGTTCTCTCTTAGTGTTTCATTGATAAGCCGTATGTCCTTTCTTGTTACATTTATAACAGAATCCTATGAATGTAGGTGTAGAATTAAGAATACCTTTTATTTTACCTCAGCATACATTTGATGTGTTCCCTTGCTTTCCATAGTGTTTGCATGTTATCTTTCTTGGTCTTGGATTTTTATAGACATTCTTTGAGTTTTCTTGATTGGATGATTCTCCATTTTTGGTAAAGCCTATACCATTATTGTTGTTAACTCTTTGTTGTCCTTCAAGAAAGTCATCCATTCTTTTATTTCTCTCTTCAGCCTTTCTGATAATCTCATTATGTTTTTGTTGAATTCTAACCTCATGCTTTAGATTTTAATTTTCTTCTCTTAGTTCACCGATAATTTGTATTCTCTCAATGAGTTCCACATTTATTATGTTTGCTTCCTGACTCATAAGAATAATCTGATTTGTAAGATCATGGTGATGCTCAACATGTCTTTGAATTTCCAATTCCTTTTCTTGTAGTTTCTTTGTAATATTCCTTTTTTCATCAATAGCAAGTGTTCTTTCTGATTTAGCTTGTCTAGCAGAACTCGTCACATCAATCATTCTTACCATCTGACTCTCTTGACCAATTTGCAGCATCTTTATTTTCTTTGCGAGATGTTGATTGATCTCCTTTAGATTTGTGATGTTATCTTCTGATGTATCTGATATATTACTTGTATTTGATCCTGAAGATTTAAAGAAATATGGAATCTCTTCTTCTTGATAATCTTTTTCATTGTTCCGGGTAGCCATACCTTTCCTCTCATCCAGTAGCTCTCTAATCTTGATTCTTTCTTCTTTATACTATTCATATAACATCTATATCTCAAGAGTTTTGTTCTCAATGTCCTTATCAAGTTTTTACTTCTCCATTGTATGATCTTTCTCTTAAGCATTTAGACTTTCCAAGAAGAGACTTAGCTCTGACATCAATTGTTGGAATTAATGGGAAGTAGTACTAGGAGGGGAGGGGTGAATCAGTACCACTAAAAACTTTAATACCTTTCTTAATTCATCATTAGTAATCATACATTACTATATTACCGACAATTACTATTGTTCTTTCATATGTATGTATTGTTCATTCATAATCTTTAATGGTTTGCAACATTCATAGAAACATTCATTAAAATGATAAACACATAACACAAGATATGGTATCGCAGAAAACTCTTGTTAGGAAGTAAAAACTATGGTGGGGATGGCACCCACAAAAATTCACTATCTTCAGAATGGAAGGGAGCTGGTTAAGGCTTACAATTTGGTCACTATTGATGATCTACCCTGTTAGGAGTATTAAGGTGGAGAACTATTAAGATCTACTCTGTTAATAGATTTAGCAACACTGATTTAAGCGTGCACTTAGTTATGAGATTTTACAATAGGACGATTAAGCCCACCTTTCTTGAAAGGTTTTCATTAGTGTACTACACTTATTAGAATGAGTAAAAATGTTGACCTGACTGCATACAATCTATAATTTTTTATTACAGATCCATTAAATCTCTCAGAATTATAATATCACCTTAAGTGATTGATGAATACCTTTTCTCTGCTTGTCGGTAGCCTCTGTTATGTTCTTCAAACTGACTTGATTCTATTTTTGTTCTTCTACATGAGTTCTCTTTTCTGGTCTCTATTTTCTCTCTATGGCTACTATCTTCATTGAACACCAACTATTCTCAATGGATTGAGCACCTATTTATACAAGTATTTGACCTATCTTGGAATCACGCATTACAATGTTAACTCTTAGATCCAAGGTTTACAACTTGACCTTGATCTTTAGTTTGCATGTTTTAAATTAGTAAAACTAATTAAAACAATAATAAATACATTTCTTCCTCTGCACATAATGGATTTAAAAGTAAATCAAGAAGCTATAAATACAACTTCAGTGACTTATCTAACGTGGAAAGTTAGATCCACTTTTTGCAGGATGTAATTGACTATCGGTTCTTGGTCATCAGGTTGAACTTTAAGTCTGTGGGCGTTTCTTTGTTTAAACTGTTCATCAGGTCCCCTTTGTCTATCGGGTTCCTCTTTGTGTTGTTCTTTTGGGTTGTACTATTGTTACTCGTCGGGTTTCCTTTAACCTTTTTTGTCATCTAATAACACTTAACAATGTTTACCAGGTAACCTTATCGTTGGGTGGTGTTGTGCCCTGTCTGTCGGTGTGGAGTAAACCAATAGTGCAGATCATGTTTTTCCTTAAGTATACTAATGTCAAAATATAATGTCTTCAATTTTCCTATGTGATTGCTTGAGTTGGTCTTGTGATGCGGTGACTATTTTCGTGTTATGCTTTTATGTTGGCATTGTGAGATGCACCCAATACAGTTGTTTCTTGTGTTCATTCTAAGATTTCTATCGTGGTTATGATTGGTATCTTCCTTGTTTGGCTTTTTATGTGATTTGATGGTGTCACTAAGGTTTGTGATAATGGCTACTGGATTTTAATTGTGTCATGATGTTTTCATTTGATTACTTCACTTTATTTGTGTTACTGCAACATTGTTGATACTTATGTTAGATTATGTTGTCATTAGTCTTTTGATTATATCTGCATGATGATTCTTTGAGATATTATGTATCAAGATGACTTTTATTAGACTCATTGATATATTGTGTCTTATATGTTGTTGGGTGTTTCAGTTGTGTACCTTCACTGATTTGTATTATATTGTCATAAAATGATTATTTAAATGCTTTAAATATAAATGCAATGCTAAATTAAATGATGTGATGTTTACTGTGGTTACCTCACAATTGATATGCATTTTTTTCCTTTGTGTCAGTACAAAGTGAGATGAATTCATAGTTACCCCCTTTGTGAGGTCCACATGATGGTGTCATTCTCCTTCACTTTTTGATCATTTTATGCTTGTGCTTCGACTATTTATATTGTAAGAAACTACACTTGATGTTTATGTGTTTTAGTGAATAGGTACTAGGCACATTCATCCTGAGCTATAATAATTGAGTGTGTGCATATGTCCCTGACAATGGCATAGGAGATAGTAACCATGGCCTTTCATACTGAGCCAATGGCATTCCTGTATGGATGACGTATCCAATTATTATGTTAAATTCCTACTAGTACATGTTGGTAAATACACACTTCATGATTTATTTTGTAACATACCAGTGGTGTGTTTGTGCATTATAGTTTCCACAGTTGTCGTGGAAGGATTTGATTTAAATGTTGATTTCGAGGTTTTGGGGATTTTTTAAATTTAATTTTAATATGTTGGCTAATTTTTCATAGTTGGATTCCAAAATTCTGGAATCGATTTAGTTTATTTGGTTTAAGGGGCCAGTCAATTATTTAAGTATTTAAATAATCTATTTTATAAGTCACTTTTGGAAAATTGCATATATTGGAAAAATGTGAGTTTTATTCTCACTTCTTCTTGGATGTTTTATGTGATTTGTGATTTTTTCTCAAAAACATTCTTGGAGAAATTCAATCATTTTTTTGTTGTGTGAGATTGTGTTATCAAATTCTTGTGTGGAGTGGCTCATTTGATTCGTTCCATGAATCTCCAACTTTTTGTGGCGTCATTTGTGCTTTCATGAAGCATCCATTTATTTCCTCTCATTCTTGTTTTTTGCTCATACATGAGAGGTAGGGCATTCTTGATATTTTTGTTTACTTCATCTTTTCGAGTAGAATAAATTATATTAGATCCATGGGTTGAGAATTAGTATTCCCTAATAATAATTCATGTTTTCATCGCCTGATTGGATAGGTATGGGTACTTGATTATTTTATTGCTTGGGGTTTGAATTTTTCACTATGTTATGTTGTTGAACTTTGCGTGTGTGCCATGATTTTATATTTTATTGGACTTTTGGGATTTTGGGCATGAAATGTGAAATGGGTTTTAATTTCATTGAATTTTGAGAAGTTTTATTTTTGGGCATTTTTGTGTTTGCATCATTTTATGTGCAGCCCAAATTTGTCATTTCAATTATTCGGCATAATCCAAACATTGGAGTGTATTATCCTCCATATTTTCAATCACCTATTATTTTTACCTTTTTGAATTTTGGATCCGTGGATAGATTTGTTCTCTCGGCAAAAATGCCCCATTGAGTTTTCTATATGCACTTGTATTGCTTTTTCCTTTATATGGATTTGACTCGATGCTTGATTTGAGATAACATATTGAGTATGTGATGGAGGTGTTTGAGATTTCATCATGACCACATTTATTGTTCCATGTTGGGATCTTGAGAAACCCACACTCTTGGTGGAGACCAATTGTGTCACATGTGTATTTGGGTTTTATGGCTTATGCTTGTTGCATTTTTTCTTTGTTCCTCATAGAATGAAAGGATTTCATTGCTTGGTTAGATTTTTGGAGTGGCTTCTAATGTGTACCTTAGCCTGTAAGTGGCTCAATCCGGTAACATGGAGAAGTACTTAATAAGAGAAAATGTAATAAACTAAATTGGGGCTAAAACTTAATAATAAGAATAAATGACTACCTGGCCACCTGCGGGTGTTGATTGAAGGTAAGTCAGTGTTTGGCCACCTATAGGTTTTCATTGAAGACATAGTGTCTGGCCACCTATGGGTATTGATCAAAGGTATTTTTTTTTTAGGATACCTACGGGTGTTGATCAAAGATACATACTGAGTCTGGTCGTTTGTGGACGTTGACTGAAGACTCAATGCAACTTGGGCGACACAAAGCCAAGTAATGACACTCCACATAGATTCCAAGCATATTAGCCTTTTTATCTCTAAGTAGAAACTCTAAGACCTTGCATTTTATTTATACTCAGATCATGGTATTGTCCTTGAGTCATGCATTATGTTTGGCATGAGTGTAGCCTTCTTTGTGTGTGTGGTTACCTTGTGTTTGTGGCCAAGTTGCTATCTCTACAAGCACAGTGGGGTGGACCTAAAAGTTCCACATGGTAGGGTGGCATTGAATTTTACCACTACTAGGTACTATTGTATAGGTGAGTACTTCCTCCATCTACCAGGATTGGGGAATTAATTGCCCATTGTATATCATTTATTCTTGTGTTAGTGATTTATTCTTTACTCATATTTGAGCTCCATATATTGTATAGTTTTCCTATATATATAGCTTTGTAGTTTAATGATGTAATCAAGTGAATTGGCCTTGATTTTTGTGTGTTTGGTACTCTCTAGTTTGGATCAAGCTTGTATTTCATGTTGTACATTAGTGTCGGGTAGTCTGCCTGATTGTTGGACCAAGAACCTTGTCTGTTGCATATTTTAGGCCAACAACGACATCCTATTTTGTACCTCATTCAATTTAAATGGATGCTATCAAAAATGATGATTTAAAATTTTTTTTAGGTCCTTTATGTTGTATATCTCATTAAGATATTTCTCACGTATTTTGAATGAATCCAAACAAACAATGTATGCAAAAGTTATGGCCTTCATAAGGTCTACCTCTACATTGGGGTTTGCACATATCTATGCCTCTGCCTATCAACTGACGGTTCTACATTGGCATCTATGAAGATCCATGCCTTTATCTATCAATTGATGTCTCTGCCTATCTAGATTGAGAATTTTGTCTCAAAAATTTCACCAGTGAGAATCGATGTCTATGCAGATCAACATCTGCGCATGGGAATCAACATCTCTGCCTATCTTCAATGTCTCCGCCTAGTTTGGATTTTTGAAATTTTTTGAGAGATGGGTGTTTATTCTTTTATTTTGGGTTAGATTCTTGAGCGTCTTTGGATTCCTTCTAGACCTTGTTTATGATTATTAATTGGTGTTGGTTCAATTATTTCTTATGATCGTGTTTAGAAATAAAATTAGCTTGTATGGATTATAATAAGTTTCCTTTAGGCTTAAAATGAACATCTATGTTATAAGATTGAGTTCTTTTATTCTCCCGTTATTACCATGAATTCTTTATATCTTATCTTCTCATGATCCATGGATGAATACTTGGATCCTTGTAGGACAAACTTGTGAACATGTGTTCTTTGTTCTAAGTGAATGTTTGGTTGCTTGGGAACCTTTGGAAGTGTTGTAATACTTCCTCTTGTGTACAAACGCATAATGTTTGTGATATTACCATTGGATTGTTTTATTTCTTATGATGTTTTATGATATGCACTGTATACATGTTGATTCGTCCATGTTCAAAAACAATTTGCTAGTGCATATTTTACCCTATGGTTCCAAGGGTTCCCAAGCGGGGCATTACACCACTACATAATCCAGTCTCTCAAAATAGAAACATCACATCATGGACCAACATGGCCAAACATCACATACCCATCTATAGGGTTACAAAGAAGAAGGCTTATAGTAGGGACACTACATGTACATTCCTATGTTGGTTTACCCTACTAAAGATGTTTTACTCAGAGAGGGGTGAATAAAAAAATATTGAACCTTAATACTTTAAATCTGAACCTCTGATTCAGCTCGGTGATTCAAATAACAGCAGCAATTGAAACTTATAAACTCTTCCCAAACTTGATGAAAATAATATAACATAAGAAAATAACATTCACAATTATGAAACATCACATGCAACACCAGATTTAATGAGGAAACCCAATTTAGGAAAAACCTCCATGGGAATTGTCACCCACAAAAAAAAATACTCTTCTGAAGTATGCTCAGTTAAGAGCCAATCCAGTTAAAGATTACAATGCACTTTGTTAGATGTGACCCTATTAGGGGGTTTACCTTAGACCTGTTAAGATCTTCACCCTATTAGGAGTGGCCTAGTTAGAGGGCTTAAACATTCATCCTAGAATGTTACCTTTCTCAAGGATTTACAAAAGCACTTGTTAGGTTCACTCGGTTAAGATATTTTCTATTACAAATATTAGTAATAAATAGTGTACCAATTTGACCTGTGATTTTGAAAAGTTATCCTTTTCTTGAATATATCCTTTGTTTTCTCTATAAAAATTACTGGCACCAACCACTCATTAGTCTCTCCTTTGGACTGGTTACCCAACTCTTTCACTATTCTTCTTGGTAGCTCTTTAATTATTCACTTTGCCAGCAACTTTGTATAAACATATAGACTCATCAATATATAGGCCTTTGTTTTTCCTCTTAATCCTATTGATTACATTTTCCTTCAATTTCATTCAGTCATCAAATCATCTGAAATAAATTGATACAGTGTATTTGAAACTCGGTTACGTGGTCAACCTTGCCTCATGACTTGCACTTTTACTTGGAACTCACAACTTTATTTTTCCGCTTAGTCTACATCACTGATTTTAAATTTTTTCTTTTTCATGACCGTAGATCTTGTAACAAACTTCACCTTCATCCTTAGCATCTTCTTAATCTTTTTTCCTTCACATTTAAATTCATTCTTCTCCTTGAATCTAATCTCTATTCAAACTATGTTTCATGCTCAATGATTTTAGTGAATATCTTCAATCGGTGTCTGACTTTGCTTGGTTACCAACCTTGCATGGTAACTAACCTTTCTCAGTTGTCAAATTTTCTCGGTGAATTTCTTTTCTTTTCTCGACCAACTAAAACTTCACTTCTTGGTAATAGGTTGTTCCCTTTACTGAATTGCCATTTCTTCTTTACCGACTTAACAACATCAAATGTTAAGTAAAAACATTTATACCAATAGTTCCTTATCATTGTCTCATCTTTATTATCTTCCCAATTAAGTTCCTCTTCGATTGATATGGAAACTTAATATAAACCATAAATCAATTGCTTGACATCAATGACAAACTAAAAACTAATCTAACCATTCTACTTGCTTGTATTCTTATGAACTCAGTCTTCAATACCATTACCATCTGTTGGTTAATAATCTCCCTCTTTGGCATTGATGGAAACGCTATCAATTGATGATGGTATACTCTGATCTTTTAGTACTATCTCTTCTCCCTCTTATCTTGTTCTTCCTCTTTTCCTTCTGTTACATTCTCCCTCTTACATGTAGTCTTCTTTACTTGTATTCATCACTTACATACTAAAGTTCTTCGTTGTACTTATTTTAACCTTGTGCTTACTTCTCCCTTATGGATTCATTGATTTAACAATAATCCCAAAGACCCATACTCCCAAAATCTTGTTCAGGTAGTGAATCATACCTTGCATGTATTGATTTCTCTTTGCATACATAATTATTTTCACAACTTCAGGGATCATCTAAAGTGTGCTCACTCAACATCAACTCAAAATTTAGATATTCTAATGTGTCCTAGAATTGATGCAACATGACGCTTCCATTAATGAATTTTGGATAGTGGTAGGACCCCTAATTTACCTCTGAGATACTCAAAAGAACCCTTCAGTAGTGGCTTGGTGAATATCTTAGCAAGTTGTTCTTTTGAGTTCACATATTCCAACATTACAAGCTTGTCTTATACTTTCTCTCTCAAGTAGTGATACTTAATAGATATGTGCTTGGTCTTTGAGTGCATTACTATATTCTTTGATATGTTTATAGCACTTGTATTGTCACAATAGATAGTGACTAGATCAATTATCTCTTCTTTCATACCTTCTAGTAGTTTTTTGATCCACATAATATTTGCACAATTCATAGCTGCAACAACATACTCAGGCTTGACAATAGATTGTGATATACAAATTTATTTATTGCTTATCCATGTAACTAGTCTTTCTCCTAAAAACAAATCTCCTCCACTTGTACTCTTTGTTTCATCAATGTTTCCATCCCAATCAACATCAAAATAGACTTTCAAGTCAAAGTCTCCTCATTTATTATATAGTAGGCTGAAAATCCCTAGTGCCTTTCAGATATCTAAAAATTTCCTTAATCGTAGACATGCATGTTTCCTTTGGATCAAAATAAAACCTTGCAATAATTCCTACTACATAAATAATATCAGGCCTATTATGCACTACATATTTCAACTTACCAATCATGGATCACTAGAGCATCTCATTGACATCTTGTGACTCGTCCTCTTTAGAATACTTGCAGCCAGTGACCATTGGTGTTCTAATCGGTTTTG
Organism: Thuja plicata; assembly: GCA_018584345.1. Classification (NCBI taxonomy): domain Eukaryota; kingdom Viridiplantae; phylum Streptophyta; class Pinopsida; order Cupressales; family Cupressaceae; genus Thuja; species Thuja plicata. Next base: position 1,719,060 of record MU224820.1, read on the forward strand.
ATTCATCCATAGCAAAGGTATTTAGGATCTCCTTAATACATTTTTCTTGTGTAATATAGATCCCATCATTTACCTATTGAATTTGAATACCAAAAAATAACTTAATCTCTCCAATAATAGACATTTCAAACTCCTTTCTCATCTCCTCAACAAAATATCTGTAGAATGTGTCATTACCTCCAAAGATAATGTCATCAACAAATATCTCAGCAATTAAAAATTTGTTACTACTATCACATTTTAGATACACATTGTTTTAGTCACGAGTTATTTGAAATCATATTTTGATTAGATGTGAATGCAATATTTTATACCATGCTCGGGGTGCTTCTTTCAATCTATATAGTGATTTTTGCAATTTGTATACCATGTCTTGGTTATTATTCTCATAAAATCCTTCATCTTGTTCAATATATACTTCCTCTTCAAGAATATCATTGAGAAACGTAGACTTAACATCCATTTGATAAACTTTGAATCCCTTATAAGTTGCATATGCTAGTAGAATCCTTACTCCTTCTAATTTACCAATAGGTGCAAACGTTTCACCATGGTCAATTCTTCTTCTTGTGCATACCCTTTGCAAACTAATCTTTCTTTATTTTTTATTACATTACCATGCTCCTTCAACTTATTTCTGAAAATCCACTTAGTACCGATTAAATTCTTATCTTTTGGTCTCGGTACCAAAGTCCATGTATTATTATTTTGATTTTGATCTATGTTGATAGGACTTTGTGAAAGCCTCGCCAACAAGGAGAGAGTTGTCACCGGGTACTGGGGTATTGACCAACTTTGCCTGAAGAGATTTACCATAGAGTGAGATCTTCTAGCATCCAAGCACCTGGTAGTTGGGTCACAATGATGCAAGATTGAATTGGTTGGGTAGGTGACTATTTATTTTGAGGGGATAGCTGGTTTTGACTCATCACTCCAAGAACTTTGATGATAATGCATTTCCCGCAAGCACTTCTTATCTCTAAAAAAAGAAAACATCAAAAGATAGGATAGAGCTAGTGTAAAACTCTAACTATAGTCATGATATATATTCCCATAACATCAAAAAAGTTCCAGATGAAAATAAACAACAGATACTGGGCATACATATGACCACCAATCAGACGGATACCAGTAGCAAAGTAAAATATTTCATTAAATCACTAAAGAAATGGAACATATGACATAAGAAAGCATGCATCATGAAAAGCATTTTTTAACTTCGGGATTAAAAAAATATAGAATACGATTCCAAGTAGTGCTTCCCATTCTTTCATTAACTTGAAATCCAACATCGCTGCCAATTACACTAGTGTCTCCAAGGGAGCATTAATCTACTCAAAACTTTCAAACAAGATAGCTAGAAAACTTGTATAACTTGTGGATAGCTAAATCATCTATTTTTCAAACCTTGGAATGGCATCAAACTTATTATTTATAGATAGCTTCTCTACTTTGGGAACTTAACCTATGCAAGATATTTTTATTATATTACAACATTTATAGTCGATACTACCTTCATTTTTAGGTTCAACATACTATATACAATCATGTGAGAAGAAAAGAAAGGAAAGAAAGAAATAAGTTTTGGGAAAGATGTCATTGAGAAGAGCTCCCCTGTACTTGTAAACATGGTGGTGCATCCTAAATGACTTGGGACATACACCCACATTAATGCATTTTTTGTTCTTGGTCGTTGAGTGGTACATCGTATGCAAGATATTAAATGGTGAAACGACACCTTGGGAGCTGGGAGATGTCTGTAGTGAACTTTACAGTTAATGGTGACCCGTCAGGCCATAAAGGACTTCCCTAGGTCTGAAAAAAAATCTTAGGATAGTGATCAGTCAACCATAGAAGAATTACCAACACTGATCAACGTAAAGAATACAAAACTTAAGGACCCAGAATTCAGGGATCCAGGAGCTTACACTTAAATAATAAAGAATAGTCAAGTAAACCTTTTTCAAGGAGTAGGGATCTCTGGAGTCTGGGAAATATTATGGAATCTTTTTTATTTCTCATATGCTTCTAGAATTTGAAGCACACCCTCATCCTCAACATCCTAAAAATAGTCACGATAATCAACCAAGATCTCGAAGTAATCTCCAACATCCTCGGCCTTCTCCTTTAAATCCATAGCTACCTTTGTTACATCTTGGGACATTAGCATAATCTGAGAGATTTTCACCATTATAGCACCATTGAAATCTACATAGGGACAGAATTAAGCCTCAGCTACTTCATCAAAATTGCTGAGTATATAATCGACGGGAGTATAAGTGGATCAGCCGAGGTGAGCTCCTTGACCAATGCAATGTATTGGTCCCGCAGGGCCTAGATAGCCAAGATTTGTTCCTCTAACACCTTTACCATTTTATTTCCAATCCTCACTTTGAATGCAAGTCTGGAGTACTGGGTCTTGAGGAACCCATACGACTCATCTCCTAGGATGTTTGTCATCAACCAAATTATCTTCCTTGAGGTTTAGAATCTCCCCCAAGCTATCTCTCCATTCCCCATATTTCTCAATTTCTTCCTGCCACTGGGGAATGGTGGCCTCCATGTAATACCCTCTCCTATGGTGATACTTGGACTTTTGACTTGGACATTTTATTATGATGGTTAGAACTATACATTTACATTTATATTTCGTGGATGATGATATGATTTATATGCTCATTTATGGTTATCATTTATATGTTTATGAGATTAGAAAAC
>MU224820.1:1725378-1745938 GCA_018584345.1 Thuja plicata
CTTAGGTTTTCTTTTAAAAAAAAAAAAAAAAAAATCTCTGTTCTCTTCCCCGGTTCCCTTGCGGGGCATGACACTCCATCTGATTCATCATGTCTTGTGCTTGGAATAAATTGGGGAGAGATTTGAATAGAAAGCTTCTTACCACCCCAATTTGTTGAGTATTCTACTCATTTATAGGTAGCACTTTATTTTTCAACATTCTTAGCATGTCTACATGGCCTTATGGAAGCGACATTCCAGACGTTGAGGTCTGGATGTTTAAGAAGCAAGGTGCATGCCAATTTTTTCAAAAGTCTGAGGATATTTGCATTAGTAGACTTCAACTCCTTGACCTTTTGATTCTTCTCATACCGGATGTGGATGGCCTATCATTCCTTGTTTAGGAGATCTAGTTCTTCCCTTTGATTCCTTTTGTCTAGAGGCACCTCCATGATTATGTATTCTTTGGCAGTAACCTATTATTCTTATTTTCCTTCTATTGAGGCCGCTATTATAGCCACCACATTGCCTTCTGGGTCCCTTCGGGTGTTATGAAGGGTGGGAGCCCTTTTGGGCTTCTTTTCTACCTAGCCTTCGGCCGACATCTCTGTTGCTGACAATGGAGCCACCAATGCCATCAGATCCTTTCTCCTATATGATTCTACTAGCCACTTATTTGGCCAACATATTCCTTAGACGTCGTAAAGAATTCCAAAAAATGATGTCCCTAGGAGTTACCTCCATGGGACCTACACTAAAAAATGAATCTCAGAGATGCAACATCCCCTTAGTCTAGGGAGGCAAAATTTTAACCAACTTGACAATGTATAGCCAGCCAAAACTATTAACAATGCATAGAGCGCATGAGATTTACATAAGTCAACTCTATCCTACAGGACTCAAACAGGCATTTACATGGAACCTAAAATGCTCTACCGACCTACATTTATAGAATTTATACACTACAAAGCTAGACAGAAAATGTTACTTATAGAGAATTTACATCGAAGGAAAATAGATGTCTTGCCTTCGAGTCAAATGAATATGAAGAAAAAGAGATGCACCATGTCTAGGAGAGGTAGCATTCCAAACAACAAGCATGACCTGGATGAAAAGGGCACACGAACACCCAAAAACAAAAAAAACCCAAACAAAAAGAATCCAAATGAAATGAAAACAAACAGACGAAAGTGAAAAAGGGAAAACAAACAACAACAACAATAAATGAACCAGAAACAAACAATGAATGAAAAAAAAATGAGAAAAGACACAACAAAAAGAAGAGAAGCCCAAGGGCCTACCTGAAACTCAAAATGCTGAAAGGGGGTACTGCAAACAACCTCACTGTCACCTAAATAGTCCTAGAGAATCATTGAACACACCTTTGTACCTTCTATCTCAAACTCCTCAGCTCGGAAAACAAATTGCTTTGATCTCAAGATAATTTTCTAGAATGTAATTAGTTCATGGTACGTATAAAAATGACAAGGTAAAAGGCCTTAAATAATGCCTAGGGGAGTGCATTAGTTACCAAAATTTACTTCGAGAAACAATCTGGGCCTCAGGCACCTAACAATCATTGATTTTCAAAAAGAAAGAGTGATGATCGACAGGTCTCAAAGGTCCATAAATCATCAGCTCCAAGAAACAACACTCTAGGTTCTGGATCCCGCAGTGAACAAAAGACAAGAGAAAAGACAAGGCAAGGGCAAGGGTCTAAAATAAAAAAAGAGGCAAAATGAAGCCTTGGAAACAACAAAGGGGGCCTGATATTTTGCACACAAAATGTAGGGACGGGTATGCAGGTCATAACAATATATCTCTCCATTGCTTTCATCCAATATTCACTTTCTAAAGCATCTTTTACTTTTCTTGGTTCAAGTTTGGATATTAAACATGTGTTTTTTCTTACCTTTCTTCTTGTTGGAAATCCAACAGTATTATCTTTAATGATTTTACTTGGTGAGTGGTTTCTCTTTACATAATCTTCCAACATAGGGCCGATAGTCGTTTGTATCTCTTCATTTCCATCATTTGATGGAAGGTCTCTCTGCTCATCTTCTTCCTCCCTTTGTTCTTTTGGTAAGGTGTCTAGAATCTTGGTTTGTACATAGACAAATATTTGATAATCCTTGAGTTCCTTCTTGTTGTCTTCATCATCCTACTATAGAAATTCATCAATTCTCACATTTGCACTTTCTACAATTTTTTTAGTTTTCTTATTCAAACATTTAAAGGCTTTTATCTTTGCACAATATCCCAAAAATATTCCTTCATCTCCTTTAGAGTCAGATTAACCATCTTTTGCATCTTTAGGAATATATCACCTACTTCCAAATACTTTGAAGTAACTTACATTCAATTTGTTTCTATACCAGATCTAATAAGGTGTTTTGTTGTTCCCTTCTTCAGTTGGACTTGGTTAAGGGTATAAGCAGCAGTTCTTACTGCTTCTCTCCAGGAGGTTTGAGAAATCTCATTCTCAATCATTAGTGTTCTAGCACAATCCACATTGGATCTTTTTATCCTTTCATCCATACCATTTTTTTGTGGTTTTCTCGATCTAGACATCTACCTCTTTATACCATGTTCATTACAGAAGAGTGTAAATTCATCAGATGTAAAATCTCTGCCTCTGTGAGATCTTAGACATTTCATCTATCTCCCTATTTCTTTTTCAACTCTATCCTTGTACCACTTAAACATTTGAAATGCATCAGATTTTTATTTTCAAAACATAACCGACATCATTCTAGAATAATAATCAACAAATAATATGAAGTATATATCTCCATAGTAGCTCTTTGTTCTCATGGGACCACATAGGTCAGTGTGTACAAATTCTAGTATACCTTATGGAACTTAGTATGTTCACCTTTCTTTTCCCGGGTTTTGTCCCACAAGAGGACTAGGTCTAAAATTTGAAAAGCCTTGTATTGAGCTCTCTTGTCAAACCAACGCTTGACCACTGCTTGGTGCCATGCAAAATGTTTGAGTGCATTATCTATCTGTTCTTTCAATTGCAACAAGTTTAGGAGGCAAACCTCCACTATGTTATCTTGAACTTGAAATTCCTGCATGAATTGTAGGACTGGAATCTATAGGTTCACTAGGAAAACTAGGTTTTGGCCATAAACCAAATGAAATGGGGAATTCCCCAAAGTGGCCTTAATTCGGATGTGATCCGCCCAAAGGGTGAACCTAAATTTTTGGTGCCACTCTTAGGGATTCTTCTCAAGCAGGTGCTTGATTACCTCCAAGAGGTTCTTGTTAGTCAATTTCATTAATCCATTACCCTGATGATATTATTTTCTAGAGAATTTCATAGTATTTTTCCTACTGTAAGGTCATTCCAATAATTGGGCTCAGGAAAATGCTGGACAATTATCGCATATGAAAGAGAACAACATCCCAAACCTCATGACAATGTTTTCCTTAATGAAGCGGATTACCACATCCATCATGTTGGTCTTGCATGGTATAGTCTTAGTCCACTAGGTGTAGTAGTCTGTAGCAGTTAGAATGTATCAGTGACTTGTAGATGAATTGGGGCTTATCTCCCTAATAAAATCAAACGCCCATTGGGCAAAGGGTCTTGCCTCAAAAAATAGGTTGGAAAGGCATTTTTGGGTTCTACTCTCGCAAAGTGGTTGTTTGACAAGTGTGGCACTTCCTCACGTGTGCGTGAACATCTTTAAAAATGTGAGGCCAATAATATCTGGTCTGGAGGATCTGGTGGGCAGTGGTGTCAGCCGATCCGTGTCTGAATTTTTAACAACCATGGAACTCTTCTATCATTTTCATGGCATGTTACTTTTCAAGGCACTAAAGGTAACTGTCTTCATAATTTATATGAAAGAGGGTCCCATTCTTGATAATTAAATGTTCACTCTTTACCTGAAGGGCTTGACATTTTCTAGGAATGAGTCCCTTGAGACATTGGCTATTGAGCAGGAGGTATACCAAATCAGTGTACCAAGGGTCTTGGGTCAAGGAGTGCACAATATAGGCTTGAAACTCTTTGTGTGGGCCAATTTTAGCCATGGCCTTCAATGATCCTTGTCCTTGAACTAGTCTCATGGGTTTCATTTTGAGGTCATATTCTTGGAGAATGGTCATCCATTTTCCTCGGTGCTCAACCAATTCACTCTGAAGCAACAAAGAGTTAACATGTTGGTCAAGGATGATGGCATGCACTTTGCTACGAAGAATATAATGTCAAAAATATTTTACCACCCAGAGGAGGGAAAAATCTTTCTTTTCAAGAGGTGAATATCTCACCTCAGCATTCTTGAAGGGGGAGCTCATAAAATTCATGGGTCGTTCTTCCCCTTTGACCTTCTAGGTCAGTACTGCTACAGCGAAATGGGTGGAGGAAAAAGAGTATATCTGAAATGGGAGGGAATAGAGTTTCCAGAACTAGGGCCTCTATAATAGCTTGTTTAATCTAGGAAAAGGAAATTTTTTCCTCTGGGATCCACTTGATTTAGGTGTCCTTTTTCATCATATTATTTAGAGGTTTTACAACCTTGGCAAATCCTATGATGAAACGTAAGACAAAGTTAATCTTCCCAAAGAAAGACTGCATTTATTTCTTACTGCCAGGCATTTGCAACTTGAGTAGTGCCTCTACTCTCTCAGGGTCAATAGATATACCCTTCTCAGAGATGGTATACCCTAACAACTTTCCCTCAGTGATTCCGAATATACATTTCCTTGGATTGAGGGAAATACCAAAATGGTGACACCTCTTGCATATTTTGAAGAGGTAGGCAGGGTGATCACGCCTGTCTCGGGAGAAGGTGGTCAAATCATCCATGTAGATGAATATGCATTACTAACTAGTCCTTCAAAGGTGGTATCCATGGATTTCTGGAATGTAGCTCCAGCATTGATCAACCCGACTGACATTCTTTAGTAGTAAAACATACCCCACTTAGTGGTGAACATCATCTTAACCCTATCTTCAAACTTGATGATGAATTGGTTATACATAAAATACCCATCCAAGAAGGAAATCATTTTAGAACCTTTGACAATCTGTAGCACCTTCTCTAATGAGGGGAGAGGATGGTTATCCTTCTTTGAAGCTTTATTAAATTTTTGGAAGTCCACACATATTCAAATTTCCACATTCTTTTTTCCAAATCGGGACTAGGTTGTTTACCCACATGGTATGTCAAATCAGAAAAATAATTTGAGTGGTTAGTAATTTATGAACTTCCTAGTGGATCAGGGGATTGACTGGTCTTTGTTTCTATCAGAATTGCTTACCATCTGGTTTCAAGGGGATGGTTTGTATCATGATAGAAGTGTCATAAGTTTTAAGGTCTTCATACACTCAGGTGATTACATCAATATATTCTTTGAGAACCATGAGAATCTTCTCTTTCTCTTTTGGAGAGAAAGAGGTACCAATCTAAACAAATTTTTCCTCAATGTTCGTCCTGATATTCACTTTTTTGTATTTTCCCCCTTCAGGGATTTGGGGCATTCTATCTTTGGCTCGAGGGTCAAAGTCAAAATTTTATTCTAGGGAAACCACCTACTTTGGGATGGTTTTGGTGGGTAGATCGAGTCTCCCATCCTCATTTCCTCATTTCCCCATATCATCATGTTCTTCTTCCTCCGTGGTCTTACCTTCAAAGACACCCATGTTTTCCATGAAGGTGAGGATATGTAATATCTTCAAAGACCTAGAGATATGCTATATTATTAGGGATGGAGGGTGTGGGTACCATTTCTACTAAAAATATCTAGACCCAGGAACCTACCATGGGTTTGAGGGTACTGGTTGACACAACAAGGGCATCTGGAACAAAGTTTCATTTCTGGGGAATCACCTCAATGCCAAAGGAAACAAAGTCTTCTATTAAGCTCCATGCCCAGTTTTGATAGGTTGTTAGATGTTTTCCATGGGATGTGTACTGGCTCCAAATTTTTTTGACTATAATTTTTGAGTCACCCATTTCCCAGAGGCATGTGACTCCTTTTCTTAGTGCTAATAGAAGTCTGAGGACCAAGGCCTCATATTCTATGATGTTATCGGTGTAATCAAAATGTAGATGGTAGGACATGAGGAAAGACTTTCCTTAAGGGTTAATCAATTCTACCCAGGATCCACAACCTTTTTTAGACTGAGACTCATCAAACTTAAGGATCCAGAGGTTGTTACCAGTATAGTGGGGCCGAGAAGGCTAGGTAGCGGTCAATGCTGGTTTGGAACAGGAAAGGGATTCGAGTGTGCCTCCCAATGGGGGAGACAAAAGGACCAAAACATCCTCCATAGGATTCCCCGCTGGGGATTCCTCAAAAATTGATCTGTCATATGTGTTCATGGTTGGACCATGGAAAGGTGGGGCCTAGCCCCTACATTTTTCCACTTGGATATCCTCGAGGTGAATGTTAGCAGCATTTACACATGGTGCATATTCTAACTTAGAGTGACCTTGGAAATGTACTCGACACCAAGTGTTGGACAGTAAGGAAGCTAAATTTACATTTCTTCCCTGGGATCTCACATCTTGTTTTAGCTTTACAATGAGACCATGGACCCTTTGGGTGATGACAGGGTCCTCATTGGGTATCATTCCACCCAGGATGAAGTCCAAGGTCAAGATTTCTTTGGCCCTATACAACTTGGGCTCTAACTTAGTGAACTCTATTTTTCTCACCTAACCATATTATGTAAGGGTTTGTTTCATCCAGGGTTCACTCTCTACTTTTATCTGATTGGCTTCTCCTCTCCAAGGGATCCATAAGTGGGAGAATCAAGTCAAGATATATCTATTTAATGCTTTGGACTGGTGATGTAAGTCAATTTTGTGAGCTCCAAATACTCTTAGTTTCTTTCAAAAGTACCTTCAACTAGATACAATTCCAAGACCCAACCTACTCAACTAGGACTATCAAGGGTCATAATCTTACTCTTCTTTAACACTCACCTTCACCAGACTCACACTATTTAGATGCTCCACCATGGTTACTCCAAGATTTGTTTCCAAGATCTATTATATTATCAACATCCTCCAAACACCAAGGCACACTCAATCCAACCTTCAACTTTTAGTGATTCACTCCCCTTAACCAAACTACAAAGTCTAGGACTATCCTGGTAGCCCTAACGAGAGAGAAAATTATATTTTACTTATAAGCTTCCCAAAATACTTCCTTTAAAAATTAGATAGTGCAATACCCTCTATGTAGTTTCAAAACATATCCAAATATTTCCTATGGCTCCTTTGGACCAACCAATCCAAATTTCAACTGTTTCTCCTAGTTTCCTAGCCCTAATTGGGCTCATTTTCAAAGAAACTCCTAACAATACTCATTCCCACACCTTAAGAACTTGAAAAAGTCTTGATTTAAGATTCAAAACAAAGGATTTTGGAATTTATTTGGGCTTTCCAATTTTCTAGACCCTCCATGCACCAAACCCACCATTCCAGGGTCATTAAACTAGGGCTTCCTAGTTCTAAGACTTTCGGTCACTTCCAAAAATTCTCAAAAGGTGATTCAAATTTTATTTCATCTAAATTTATGGAATGAAACATAAAAACTCATGAGTTTATGGCTAGAGTGCTCGTTTTTATACCCATGGCTTCTTTTTAATGCATTTTTAGTGCATAATTCATTGTCCAAATAATTATGTTACTCACAACTTATGATTTAGGAATCAACTTAAAAATCTCTCTAGTTAGGATGTTAAACACTAGGCTCTTTCAAACCTTTGAAAAGATGAGACAAATCCAATGGTTAAGTTTTGAGATCTTGCCCCTACACCAAGACTATGTTTTTATTAACAGAATAAGAAATCTACAAAATGAACCCTACTGTCACAGTGTAGATCGTCAAGTTTACATGCAAGATTATGAAAAATAATTCATGATAATGAAAAAATAGTAAAAATAAATATGCATGCAACCACACATTGGAGTGCAAACCATATATATCCAAGGAATACAAAAATATTACAAAATTGCATTACATTCCCCATATCTCGGTTACGGTATGTGCTAGTGTGAATGTTGGAAGTGCATTCCATCTCTCCTCTCATTTTGGAACTATCTCTAAACCATATAATTAATTTCCCATTCATGGGGGACTCCCTAACTACCCCTTAACCACTTAACTACTTTTCCTTATAACCCTACATGAGCCTGCTAGGTCATATTTTGCATATAAATGCAACATTACATGTTTTGGCACTTTTTAGTGCAGTTGAAAACTTTAAATGGCTCTAATGGCCAACTTAAAAACATCATGGATCTTATAGGTGAATAAAAAACTTCATTTATACTTAGAAAACTCAAGTGACCCAAAGGTGCACTTCTAGCCTTCAAATGCCATCGTGGCTTACAATACTGATCCTTTTACAAAATGATCAATTTACTTAACAAAGCATTATCAAAACATAATTAAATGACCAAACATGGTCTTATTACAATTTAAAATGACCCAACAAGGTTGTGTTGTCCTTCACTCCCCCTAGGATCTATCAGTGACCCTAGTCTTATTCTAGGCCCTTTGTGCCTGGCCTAGGTACTCCTGTACCATACTCCACCACTTTAAAACTTTTCCAAGTCCTCTTGGAAACCTGCAAACAAAACAATGTCTAAAAAAAAAATTAAGACCTTCATCTTGACCTTTGGAAAATATAGGTCCTCCATGAACCATGTCATCCTTCCTCCATGCATCTACATCATGCATGTGGGTTTTCCCTTCCTCAATAATGTAAACAATGCTTTTGCATGATGCATCTAGTTTCTCACCATCAGACCAACCAGTATCTCTGATGCATCTTATTCAATCTCCATGCTAGGAGAAAATGTTTCCAACTTTTGAGCCTCCTCATGGCCCACCTCTGCAAATTGAGTCTCCTCTTTGAAGGATTCTCCTTCTTGTGCCTCCAAAACTCCTCCATAACTCTACCATTCTTCAACTATAGTAGAAAACGTTTCCCACAAATCTACCTCATCTTAAAGACATTCCAGGCCTTCCTCTATGTTGTCTCCTTCAACATCCACCAAGACTCCATCATGATCCTTACACCCTCCATCATAGGTGCAACTTCCTCAAGAGTACCCTTCCTAGTACCCTCCTCTTCTTCAACCTTTGTCTTCTTCCTTGTTGTTGCTCTTAGCCTCTAAATAGGCCAATTCACCTTCTTCTTTAACCTTAAATGCCAACTTGTAGCATCCTTGAGAATCTCCTCAAGTTTCTTCAATCATGCTTCACCTTCTTACAAGGTTCTTTTTAGAATTCTTAGCTTGTATTCCCTCTCCTTTCTCTCTTATTCCTCTCTTTTCTTTCTTTCTTCTTCCTTTTTCTTGGTGCCTAATTCTTCTCTTTTCGTTCTTTCAGAATCTTTAAAGGCTTTCAAAACTTTGTATGCCTCAAAAATTTCCATCTCTAATAAGTTCATATTGACTAACTTCACCAATCTTGCAAGGATCTACTTCCTTTCTCTGGTACCAATTTGATGTAAGTCAAGTTTGTGAGTTCTCAAGATTCTTCATAGAATATTCCAATGACTCTTAATGTCTTTCAAAAGTACCTTCAACCAGATACAATGCCAAGACCCAACCTACTCAACTATGCCTATCAAGGGTCATAATTTTACTCTTCTTTAACACTCACCTTCACCAGACTCACACCATTTAGATGCTCCACCATGGTTACGTACTCCAAGATTTGTTTACAAGCCCTCTTATATTATCAACATGCTCCAAACACCAAGGCACACTCAATCCAACCTTCAACTTTCAGTGATTCACTTCCCTTAACCAAACTACCATGTCTATGATTGTCCTAGTAGCACTAAGCAAAGAGAAAATTTAAATTTCCTTCTAATCTTCCCAAAACACTTCCTTAAAAATTTACATATTACAATACCCTCTATGGACTTGCAAAATATATCCAAATCTTGCCTATGGTTCCTTTGGACCAATCAATCCAAAAATGTTTCTCCTAGTTTCCTAAGCCTAATTGGGCTCATTTTCAAAGAAACTCCTAACAATAATCATTCCCACACCTTAAGAACTTGGAAAATACTTGAGTTAAGATTCAAAACAAAGGATTTTCAAATTTTTGGGGGCTTTCCAATTTTCTAGACCATCCATGCACCAAACCCTCCCTTCTAGGGTCATTAAACTAGGGCTTCCTAGTTCTAACCTTTTCGATCACTTCTAGAACTTCTCAAAAGTTGATTCATCTTATATTTCATCTAACTTTATAGAATCAATCATAAAAATCTATGATTGCATGGCTATGGTGCTCGTTGTTATACCCATGGCTTCTTTTTAATGCATTTTCAGTGCATAATTCACTATCTGAATGTTTTGTTACTCACAACTTCTGATTTAGGCATCAACTTGGAAATCTCTCTAGTGGGGATGGTTAAAAGTAGGCTCTTTCAAACATATCAACAAATGATAAAAAAATCCAATGTTTAAATTCTGAGATCTTGCCCTTGCACCGAGACTATGTTTTTATTAACATAACAAATCTGCAAAATGAACTCTACTGTCATAGTGTATATAGTCAAGTTCAGATACAATGTTATGAAAAACATTTCATGATAATGAAAAAATAGTAAAAATAAAGATTCATGAAACCACAGATTGGAGTGCAACCCATATATATCCAAGGAATACAAAAATATTACAAAATTGTATTGCATTCCCATATCTCTACTATAGTCTATGCTAGTGTAAATGTTGGAAATGCATTTCACCTCTCCTCTTGTTTTGGAACTATCTCTCAACCATCTAATGCATGTCCCATTCTTAGGGGACTCCCTAAAAACCCCTAAACCACTTAACTACCTTTCCTTATAACCCTACATGAGCCTTCTAGGCCATATTTTGCATATAAATGCAATATTACATGTTTTGGCACTTTTTAGTGCATTTGACAACTTTAAATGGCTCTAATGGCCAACTTACAAACATCATGGACCTTATAGGTCAATTAAAAACTTGATTTATAATTAGGAACCTCAAGTGACCCCAAGGTGCACTTCTAGCCTTCAAATGTTATCATGGCTTACAATATTGATTATTTTATAAAATGATCAATTTACTTAACAAAGAGTTATCAAAACATAATTAAATGACCAAACATGGTCTTATTACAATGTAATGACCCCAAAAGGTCATGTTATCCTTCACACCCCCTAGCATCTATTAGTGACCCTAGTGTTCTTCTAGGCCCTTTATGCTTGGCCTGGGTGCTCCTACACCAACCAGTTCCAACTCAAGACCATCCTGCAGGTTTTAGGGAAGTCGACCACTTGGATATTGATGACACTGGATATCTGACGATCTTGTACCAACTATACTTGGAAATTTTTCATTTCACCCACCATTTTAATGATGTTTTTTTTCCATCTGGACTACTGCTCCTTTGGAAGGTGTAGGTTTCAATATAATCTTCATACAAATAGATAGGGAATCACATTACCCAAAGCTTCAGAATCTACTAGGTTGTTGTGCAAGTTTTTTCCTTAAATTTTATGGTCGGGCAGAAAAGGGGGGTCTTTTGTATTTCCCCAAAATATGGCCACATTGGCATCATCCAAAGTGATGAACTTGGATGGGCAGTTATGGATTTATGGGTTCTCCAAATATTGCAAGAGAGACTTCCGCTACTCGGGACAACTGAGCAATACTTCCATTTTGGTCATGGTTCTAGTGCTATTTTCCATCACCTTCATGATATTGACATTTGCGAGGGGGTCTGGAAGGATATTTATAATCTTTGGGGGAATTGATGTTGTAAGAGGACCTTTATTGGACTATCTCTAGGTGTTATAGGAGTTCCTCAGGTTGGTAAAGGTGTTGGCCTCAAAGGCTAGAATGGAGTCATCGAAGAACCCCTATAGATCGGGCTCTTCCTCATCATTTTTTCCTGCTCCAAAGAATAAGGTTTTGCAGGTGAAAGAAGAGTGATAGGACTCAGATAGGATTTCGGAGGAGGATAATCAATGTTTTGTTTCCTATAAGACTAGGAAATTTGAATAATATTCCCTCGTGAGGCACAATTTACCTCAGAATACAAGCTAGTGTCATGCAGCCAACACCATGATGTCAAGGGGTGAAATTCGGTAAGTTGTGCCCTATGGCTACGTCCCGCACCCCCTTGGGTGTTAGACTAACTTGGGCAGACACCCCCATTGTTCGGTGTGTTGTTTCATTACTGGTTAGGCCGATAATTATTGTTTCTTCCATTGTTGTATTGGTTCTGAGGCCCAGAGTTATTGGAACTCCGTTGTCTCAAAATGATGTTCCCTCGCTCGAAGGGGTTGGTGCCATGGGATGTACATGGTCCCATCTTCATTTGTCCCATGTCTATGGTGAGGGAGGACACCAATCATTGGAGGGAGTCAACCTCAGTGGACAAATGGGTAGAAGTGTCACAATATGATGATTAGGGTGGTGGAGCAGGCGCAATGATGCATGTCATTGCTGAAGCTAATCCTCTAGGTGTAGACGCCTAGAAGAAGGGTACCCCAAAAGGTTGGGGTATGGGGTGCTTTGAAATTTTCCATGTACTGTAATCTAGGCCTGGAGGATTTTTATGGGGAGAAGGGTAAACATATCAGGGTGTTGGGTTCATCGTAGGGGCACCTATTGGCAGATTAGGATCATAACCTTCCAAGTGGGTAGTTCCTCCAGGCTATGTGTTGTATGACAGGCCTTGTCCAATATCGCTAGGGAATTTTATCAATTTCTAGGATAGGTCCAGGGAAAGGTTGTAAACCTTTTCAAGGTATCCCTTTCACTAGGAGCGATTGTTCTACATTAGATATTAGCAAAAAATAGGTCTAAAGGATTAAGATAAGTCTAGATGGTCACTTCAGTAGATGGGATAAAGTGACCCATGCTTCATTTTAGGGCCTTCTAGAACTGGTGGTTAAAGGTTTCCATAGGTTTGTTTGGTTCCTTCCTAATGGATATGAACTGGCCATGGGACCAGGATGGGGTCACGTGGACTCAAAATGCCATCAGAAAAACCACTTCCATGTCTTGCAAACTATTGATGGAGTTGGCTGGTAAGTTTAGGTAGCAGTTCAGTTTTCTTTCCCCAAGGGATAGTGGGAACATCCTACTCACCACATCCTCATATTTGATGGAGTGTCTATTCATGGAATCCTTATACACTTGAAGATGTTCTTCCATGGTCCCGGGGCCTAAATGTTCGTATTTCAGAGAGATCTTTTATGGGTGCGGTGGGAGGTTATTGACTGCATTAGGAAATTATCCCATTGGGGACACAATGCTGTTAAAATATGCATCCATTGGAATCATGGGTATCACAAGGGTGGTATTCATTTCTAGGGAAGGTAGGGAAACTTGGGTGTTCTAGGGAGTAGTCATTCCCAAAAAATGGTTCAAAGGTTTCTTTTTTTGGTAAGTTATTTTTCCTCGGACAGGATGTCTGATTTCTGCAAACTCTCTGTGATTTGGGGTCGATCAGAGTATTATGTCAAAGAACAAAGGATAAAATGACCCTAACCTATAGAAATCCTAGTCTCTAAAGCTACTTCTTGGGGAACCCTCAGGAGGTTTAGTATCAAATTTTTCCTGGGAGGAGGAGTTCATGCCCTCCTTCTAGCGTCAGTTTCTATTGATGGGACTTTGTGACGACCTCACCAATAGGGAGAGAGTTTTCATCGGGTACCAATGTACCAGCCAACTTTTCCTAAAGTGGTTTACCAGAGAAAGACCTCTCCTAGCATCCAAGAACCTATTACTTCATTCATGATGATGCAGTATTGAGTTAGCTAGGCAAGTGATTGTTTATTTTTAGGGGATATCTGGTTTTGACTCATCACCCACAAAAATTTGACAATATTGAGTTTCCCACAAGCACTTCTTATCTCCAATGAAAGAAAACATCAAAATATAGGATAGGGTTAGTGTGAATCTCTAACTATGGTCATAAAATTTATTCCCATAACATCAACAAAGTTCCAGATGAAAATAAACAACATATACCATGCATACATATGACCACCAATTAGACATATACCAGTAGCAAAGTAAAATCTTTCATTAAATTGCTAAAGAACTAGAACAAAGGTCATAAGAAATCATACAACATGAAAAGCATTTGTCAACTCTAGGATTAGAAACAATACAAAATACGATGCCAAGTAGCTCTTCTCATAATTTTATTAACTTGAAATCCAGTGTCACTAGCGGTTACACTAGTGGCTCCAAGGGAGCATTAATCTACTCTGAACTTTCAAAAAAGATAGCTAGAAAACTTGTATGACTTGTTGACAGCTAAATCATCAATTTGTCGACCATTGGAATGGTGTCAGACTTATTATTTATAAAAAATCTTATCTAGCTGGGTAACTTAACCTATGCAAGTTATTTTCATTATATTACAATATTTATAGCTGGTACTACCTACATTGTTGTGTTGATCATACTATATACAATCATATGAGAAGAAAAGAGAGGAAATAAAGAAAGAAGTTCTAGGAAAGCCGCCATTCAAAATAGTTCCCCTATACTTGTAGATGTGATGGTGCATCCTGAATGACTTGGGCCATACACCCTCATTAATTCATTTCCAGTTCTTGGTCGTCGAGCAGTACTCCATATGCAAGATATTAAATGTTGAAATAACACTTTGGGAGCCGGGAGATGTCTGTAGTCAACTTTCCAGCTGATGGTGACCCATTGGGCTATAAAGGACTTCCCTAGGTCTGAAAAAAAATCTTTGGACAGTGATTGGTCAACCTAAGAAGAATTACCAACACTGATAACTGTAAAGAATACAAAACTTAAGGACCTGGAATTCTAGGATCCAAGAGCTTACGCTCAAAGAATAAAGAATATTCAAGTAAAAAAATTTCTAGGATGAGGGATCCCCATAGTCTAGGAAATTTTATGGACTCTTTTATTTCTCTTATGCTTCCATAATTTGAAGCACACCCTCATCCTCCACATCCTTCAAATAGTCTCGACGATCAACTGAGCTCTTGAAGTGATTTCCAACAGCCTCAGCCTTCTCCATTAACTCCACGTCTACCTTGAATACATCATGGGACTTGAGCATCATCTAAGAGAGTTGCACTATTACGGTGCCATTGAAATCTATGGAGGGCCATAATTTAGCCTTGGCCACTTCATCAAACTTGTTGAGTATATAATTGATGGGAGTATAAGTCTTAGGGCTAAGTGGATCAACCCAAGTGAGCTCCTTCACAAATGCAATGTATTTTTATAGTGGATCCTAGACCACCAAGATTTGTTCCTCTAACACCCTTACTAGTTTCTTTCCAAACCTCAATCTAAATGCAAGTCTGGAGTATTGGGTCTTGAGTAACCCATACGACTCATCCCCTAGGATGTCCATTGTTACGAAATTGTCTTCCCTGTGGTTTAGAATCTCCCCCTAGATGTCTCTACATTCCCATATTTCTCAATTTCTTCCTATGACCAGGGAATGGTGGCCTCCATCTGATTTGTCGTGTCTTGTTCCTAGAAGAAATTGGTCAGAGATTTGAACAAAAAGCTTCTTACCGCTGCAATTTTTTGAGTCATCCACTCATCTACGGCTGGCACTTTATTTTTCATCAATCTTAGCACATCTACATCACCTTGTGGAAGCAACATTCCATACATTGAGGGTCTCGATGTTTCAAAATTGAGGAGGCATGCCAATTTCATTAGGAATTCGAGGAGATTTGCATTAGCAAACTTCAACTCCCTTACCTTTTGAGACTGCTTCTCATACCGAGTGTGGATGACTTGGATTCCCTTGTTTAGGAGATCTAGTTCTCCCCTTTGATTAATTTTTCCTAGAGGCACCTCTATGATTATGTATTATTTGACAATAACCTCTGATTCTTCTTTTCCTTCTAGTGGGGCCACTATTACAGCCACCACATTGTCGTGTGGGTCCGTTTGGGTGTTAAGAAGGGTGGGAGCCCTTTTGGGATTCTTTGCTACCTAGCCTTCATCCAACATCTCCACTACTGACAATAGAGCCACCAATTCCATCTGATCCTTTCTCCTCCATGATTCATCCAGGCACTGTGGTGGTCCTATTGACCCACTTGTTACCATCCCTGAGATTAAAGTACTCCCGCGGCTCTTCTTAGGTACTCCCTTGGACACATTTTCATCTATATTTCATGGATCCTCTTGTGTGTTTCCTTCTTCTCTTTCTACACCATCCCCCAAAATATCCTTTGTTGGTGGGCTAGATGGTGGTGGCTAGAGAGGAAACTCGTTCAAATCTACTTTCTATAACATGTTGAGGAACTCACCAACCAGGATGTTGCATGATGGCGACTAGCCTTGATTGCTGGTTTTGTTTTTGGGCACTACGTCAGAGGGTATGGTTGTTCCTGGAGCTCTGGTTTCCTCTTCTGCCAATAATTACTCCTCAACCTATTCACTTTCATGTTCCTTCTCTGTTATTATCTACTCTTCAGCCTCCTTTGGTCTGAATTCATCTTCTCTCCTTTCTTCCATCCCTTTTTTGTCTTGTGTTGTTTCTTCTTGTGTGGGGACATCAAATTATTGTCTCGCTATATCCTCCACCACACTATCGACCATTCTCTATAATCCTCCCAGATCTCTGATCTAGAAGAATTCTTCAACCATAATCTATGAGATCTCTAGGGGATCTTCTAAAGGATTTTCCTTATCAAAGAAGGAGGAGAGAACCTCGACCTCAAGTGCACCAGTAGATTCAATTCTTGAGCCCTTACTTTGTGGTGGTCTTTCTTCCTTCTAATTTTTTCCATCTTTGGAGCGGTGCCCTGGCGGTCATGGCCATTGCTACCTCTTCATTGCATGTCACACTGAGTAATGTGTCTAGAGAGGGAGACTCTCTGGTCGAGGGACAGGAACCTAGTGGAGTGGCTCCAAGACTAAGCATCGCCCTAAAATTTTCTATGTACAATAGTTTATGGGACTTCTTGGAATTTTCATCTAATTTCTCCATTAGGGGGGAAAAATGGTGTCCAGACCTTAAGGAGAGGAACCAACCTTCTTCTTTCCTTAGGTTTTTGATTTCTCTACCACTCGGGAATCCGTAGCTCCCAGAATTTGGTTTTCTAATCAGACACTCTTGGAGCAAGCCTTCATGAAATAGGTGTGGATATGTTGGATCACTTCTCTCGAGATAGCCTCAATGACCAAAACTTCTAACATGTACCAATCTACCGGCGGGAGGTCCATCTTTTCAATGCCTACTTTATACTTAGGGTCCTCAGGTGACCCGGTGTCTTAAAAAGTACATGGGAACATTCATAGATTTAGATGTTCCATCATTCCCTTCGGCATCCTAGAGTACTGTTGATACCAGTTGTCAAAATCATCTTGGCAATCAGCCCAAAAATCCTCCTAGTGCCTCTCATGGGGATTTATTCCCTAGGGCATTAGCTTTGTTAGTCGCTCAAGTGGATCATAGTTTTTACAACAAAATGAAAATTTGGCTAAGTTCAGGCTACTTAGCTCACTTTCTGCTTCCTAGGCCACGGAGAGGGAGCAACTGTAGTTCTTGTACACAAATAGAAAAGATATGGAGGGGAATTTATTTGCAGCTATTAAAGCATGCACCTTGAGAATATGCGCACAAAATTCTAGAAAAATAATCATGTCCCAACAATGCTTGGGCAACAGGAAAGGTTTCCCAAAAAATCAAGACACCCAAATATTGGTGTGCTGGGTGAACTGGATGAAATAACGTCCCCGTGTATTTACTAAGGCAATGGCCTATGGGGAAATTCCAAGTCCCTGATCATTAGTGATTTCCTTGATCTCGTGGAAGATGAAGGTGTCATTGACTCTTCAAAAATTGAGGAAGCTCTTGTCCCACTGAATCTGGGGAAAATGGTCCCATGGGGTGTGGTGGAACCCAGATTTATAGATCAAATTTGGACATGGAAATAGATCAGGGAAGTGTTCCTTATATTCATTATTGTGTTTTATGCTCTTATTTCTTCCTTTCATTTTATATTTTATTCTTGCAAAACTCCTAATTTGTGCATTCATCTTATTAATTCATACATTTCTCCTGTTAAAATTGTATATGTTTAAGATATGACATTCTATAGCCTGCAAATTTTTGAATTCATAAAACTAGTCATTGAAACTCTTTTTGCTGGTTATTTAAGCAAGTTTTATTTTTTACAGGTACGCTTAAATATCTTTACCTTTTCCTAAAGATCGATGACTAGAATTATCCCTCAATCGGCAAGATGAAGCTATTTAATCTTCAGGGGATTGTGCTTGGCTTACATGTGTACTTTGATCATGGTTGACAAAAGTCAAAAAAATATTATACATCGAGCAAGTAAATATCCATCTGGCGGTTGGTGTGTTTCCTTAAACACAAGATGCATGATATCTATCTATTAAGGAATCATACCTAAGTGACACATGTCTTGGGCCCACTGACATACAAGGATAAGATGACAAGGATACAAGTGGAATCATTTGGTTCATTGGGAAAGTTGACAGGGATACACATCGGTTTACATGACAGATATTTCAACGGTTAATAGTCGGAGAAGATCTACGATTGGTATAATGCCTTATAGAGAAGATGCAATATATATCCATTAAGGCATCATGACATGCCTCCACATGTCCGAGACCCACTAAAAATATGATTGATGTAGGAGGAAAGATTGACGATGGATATTAAACATCTACGATCAGCATTCACTCATCATGAAAAGTTGCAAGTTCTTTATCTAGCGAGAGTGCCCTGATAGCCGCATGTCCTAGACCCATTAAATTCTAAGAAATGAAATAAAAAGATCTATGATTTGAATTTTATTTCATCCATGGCTAGTGTTCACTTGAAATGAAAAGGTGCAAGGTCTTTATCTTGCATGAGGGTGTGATTGGATGACATGTGTCCTAGGCTTGCAAG
The DNA here is from genome assembly GCA_018584345.1 of Thuja plicata. Lineage (NCBI taxonomy): Eukaryota > Viridiplantae > Streptophyta > Pinopsida > Cupressales > Cupressaceae > Thuja > Thuja plicata. The sequence continues at coordinate 1,744,270 of MU224820.1, forward strand.
ATATATCAGGGAAGTGAAAAGGACAATAAAGAAGATCAAATGGTGGAATTCAGATCTGATCTATGGTCTTCATTTAATCACAATGAAAAGGAGCATGTCTTTTATCCAGAATGAGAGTGCAATTAAACTCCATGTGGCCTAGATCCACTAAAGATTGATATAAATAGATAGTGAAGATCAATGGTTAAAGTTAAAAATGATCTATGATTGACGATCACTCGCAATGAGAAGTTGCAAGATCTTTATCAGTCATGAGAGAACGATTGGTTTCTATGTGTCTTTGATAGTCGATAGAGAAGAGAACCTATATGGTGACGTTAACAGGGAAATTTTATATATTATTCATTTCATGTTTTAAAATTATATTTTTAATTAACGAGGGTTTTGACTGTTTGAATAAAATATTGTTGACATGGTTGTGCAAGGTTTTCAAAAGGTGGTGAAACATGGACTTATATGCTGACAGAAAAATATGACCTGGGTGAAATACTAGAAGATAATACATGTAGACGTCCATTGATATTATGCAGAAAGGAATATCAGATAGTGATTATCAATATTGACTTCTATGATCAACACGATGAAGATAGTCAACATACCAAAGAGGAAATCTATTTTCAAAAATAAATATATGGATGAAAGTATGATTGAAGAACCATAATATTTCAACACAAATTCATTATTCTAAATTGAATGTAACAAATCAAAAGTTATTTTCTGGTGACTATTATTCTTATCTCTTTGGGTTGATAATTTAGTTTCAAACAAGAATGACTAATCATTCTTGAGATGTAATTATAATTGTTCAGTTGATGATCCTAGGATTAAAGGTATTAGATATGAACAAACATAATTATCTAAATCTTGTTTGCATCCTTTGGACTTGATATAAAAAAGGATACCAAGATCAATATAGGAGAGGGATGGGGGATGGTTACCATAGTTAGATTGGATAGTTTTGATCAACAACTACAACATGAACTAAATTGTACCATTTTTAAAAATCAATAAGATAAATACACCTTTTTCTCTCATCTCTAGGAATAGATATATGTTCATTTTCAATTAGTCCCTTAGATAAAATCTATAGATTTTCTTTAAAGTGATATTTTGATGTAGCACTCCTGATTCAAATTCATACTTCTTATTATCAATTGGTCTTTTCATATTGTAAGATTAAATTCAATTGATTGTGGCCACAATCAATTGGTCTACCATTTTAAAGTTGATTTAGTTGAGATAACTATAAATTAAATTAGGTTATATGCTCATTTCATAACACCTTTGAAGTGATATGTTTCTTGTAAACTGTCTCTAAGGTTGTAAAATGGATTGGGATGATCTTGACTCTATTGCCCATGAGAAAATAAGGAACTGGTCTACATATATATTGGATTATGTTCATTTAATTCATTGTTCATAGTTTTTTGAAACTCTATCCATCTATACTTTTCATTTCATATATATACAAACATTTTTTAAAAATTTTGAAGCGTCTTAGTTAGCATTTTGTGACACATTCCTTTCAGTGAAGATTTCTTGCAATTGCTTGTTACAATAGTCCCAAAGGATAACTGAGAGGGGGGGGGGTGAATCAGTTATTAGTAACTTCATTTCTTTTTACTTCTTTAACTTTAGTATACAAAAAAGTAAATGCATAATCAAATAA
>MU224820.1:1746001-1778965 GCA_018584345.1 Thuja plicata
GGAAACCAAATGGTAAAAACCCCGGTGGGAATTAGCACCCACAATAAACTATACTTGTTTGTAGTAATCCCTGTTAGAAGATATTTCAACCCTTTTAGGAGTTGTACAATACAATGCAATAAGTATAGTGACCTAGTTAAGGTTCGAACCCTGTTAGGAGTCTTTTACAAATAACCCTGTTAGGGGTGGTGAACTCACTGTCCAAAAGCTCACTACTTGATGGTGAAGGCTACAACCTTCTGAATAATAGATATGCACTATATCTAATTATGAACTATAGAGTATACCTACTGTCTTGATCAGTTCCAGTGTATTACAATCTTTTACTTCTTCTTCACATAGACCCTTGATGAATGAACCAACTCTAATGATCTGCTCTGTACATCTTTCTTCACATTTCGTATAATTCACACTTGGGGTATCACAATTGAACTACTATAAGTATCTTCTCGAAATTAGAAGGTTGTGTTAGCTCTTAGAAATACTTCATCAATATCTTAGTCAGCTTAACTAAGCACGCAAACAATATTAAGTCCACGCAAGTCAATGCTAAACAGACGTGACGCTTCACTTAGTCGGCCTCACAAAATTAACCATAACTTTGCAATCACCTTGAAAAACATTTGGCATCTTTGGATTTATATCAAAAACTCATAATTATTCATGAATATACACACGCATATCCTAAAGATAGGCACAACTCATGAAACATGTTATATACGTCGGCCCTAAACCGTTATACTTCCAGAACTGTAACTGCCAATAACACAATTGCATAACTTTACTAAAACATCATATCTAGGTCTGTGTGTATGAACATAACATAATAAAAATGTCAACAACATGTATCTATCCATGCAATTCTTCAAGTCATTATTCAGATAAGTTCATACATAATTACTACTGTATATTATATGTTGTCATCAATGACAAACATACAATCAATCAACTCTCAAAATCAAATCTCCAACAATCTCCCCCTTTGACATTGATGGCAACATATGATATCAAAAACATCCTCTGTTCATCGTGTCCTCTTTCTTTTACAATCTTCTCAATATCCTCATCAAATATTTCTCTAAACTGTTGCAGTTCCTCTGTCTGTGTTTTTGTTCCACCTATATACTCCCCCAAAGTATATGCTCCCCCTTAGTACATACTCCTCCTTACTATATACTCCCCCTTTGACATCAATGGAAAAGGGTGCTATAGTCTTTTTAGATATAGGTACTACTCTAGAAGTAGAGTAGTCAACCATTCATCAGTCATGTAATGACTGATGTCTTTGCTGCTTTTTCTAAACAGAGTTAGGAGAGGGAATTACTCACAACTTCTCCCTGAGATATTCAAAAGTTTCCTTTGATAAGGGCTTTGTGAAAATATCTGCTAACTGTTCTTTGGTGCTCACATAATCTAGTTTCACTTCTTTGTCTGCAACCTTCTCTCTTAAGAAATGGTACTTGATCTCTATGTTTTTTGTTTTTGCATGCATGACAGGGTTCTTAGACATGTTGATAGTGCTAGTATTATCACAATGAATAAAAATAGGATAATCAACCTGAATGTCAAATTATTTAACCATCTTCTTGATCAAAACCATAGTTGAACAATTAAGTGCTGCTGCAACATATTCAGCTTCTGCTGTGGATTGAGAAATACAGTTTTGCTTCTTGCTTATCCAAGAAACCAACCTGTCTCCAAGGAGTATTGCTCCTCCTAAAGTGATCTTTCTATCATCAATACATGCTTCCCAATCTGCATCTATATATACATGAAGCTTTACATTCTCTAATTTAGGATACCATAAACCATAGTCTATAGTTCCCTTTAGATATCTGAATATCCTTTTGACTGCCATTAGGTGACTCTGCTTGAATTCAGCTACAAATATTCCAACAATGCCAACTGCATTAGATATGTCAGGTCTAGATTAAGTTAGATAAATGAGTTTACCAATCATAGATTTGTACAATGTATTATCAACTGTTGTGGATTCATCATCTTTTGAAAGCTTGCTTCCTATTATCATGGGAGTGCATACTGGTTTACAATCATCCATCTGAAAAGTCTTTAGTACTTCCTTCACATACTTAGACTAATTTATGAATATACCTTTATCTGTTTGCTTTACATTTAATCCCAAAAATTATTTTATAGGACCAATCATACTCATTTCAAATTCATTCTTCATTTCTTTTGCAAATGCTTTGCTGAGCATATCATTACCCCCAAAGATAATGTAATCAACAAATATAGAAACTAACAATAATCCATCAGGTGTTTCTCTTGTGAATAGGTTATAATCTACTGCTCCTTTCTTGAATCCAATCTTGGTAAGATAACCATCAAGTCTCTCATACCAAGCTCTTGGGGCCTGTTTAAGACCATAAAGTTCTTTCTGCAATCTGCATACCATGTCTGATTCATCTAAAAGACTAAATCCTTCAGGCTGTTCAATATAGACATCTTCATTCAAATCTCCATTCAGAAAAGCTTATTTTACATCCATTTGATAAACTTTAAGGTCTTTGACTGTTGCATATGCTAAAAAAAATTTTATGGCTTCTAGTCTAGTCATAGGGGCAAATGTATCAGTATAGTCTACTCCTTCTCTCTGCGCATATCCCTTACATACCAATCTTGCTTTGTTTCTAACTACTGTACCATCTTCATTCATCTTGTTTCTGAATACCCACTTTGTTACAATCACATTTTCGTCACTAGGTCTGGGGACGTAATCCCATGTATCATTTTTGACTATCTTATCTAATTCTTCTTTCATTGTATTCTTCCAATCAGAATCATTACAAGCATCTTCAACACTTAAGGGTTCAATCTGTGAAAGTAAACATACCTCTTCATCCATTGCTAGACCTTTTGCTTTTGATCTGGTCAAAACACTGCTGCCCTGATCTCCAATGATGTCATTTTTAGAGTGGTATCTAGATGTAAATTATGGAACCTTGGGTGTGTCTTCTTCTTTTCTAGTCTTTGATTCTTCTCTACTTGATTTAGGGTCATTGCATGAGACATCAATGCAATCAAACATTTCTTCAATAATAGTATGTTTGTTGCTAAGTTTGGATTCATCCTCAATCATAGGTGCATATTCATAGTATCTTTCTTGAACCATAAACTTTTCATCAATCTTAACATGTGTGCTTTCAATTATCCTTTTTAATCTCAAATTGAAACATCTATATGATTTTCTTTTAGTAGAATAACCAAGGAAAATACCTTCATCACTTCTAGCATCAAATTTACCAACTCCATCATCTCTCTTGATGTAGCACTTGCTACCAAAGATTCTAAAATACTTTACTGTGGGTACATTTCCAAACCAAAGTTCATATGATGTCTTATCTGCGCCTGGCCTCAATTGGGTTCTATTGATAGTATATACTATTGTGTTCATTGCATCTCTCCAATAGTTGTGCACAACTTTTACTTCAATCATCATAGTGCATGCTGTATCAAGTATGATCATATTCCTCCTTTCTTCAATCCCATTCTACTGAGGGGTTCTAGGTGCACTCAACTATCTTTTAATACCATTCTCTTCACAATAGTCATAAAACTGATCAGAGGTGAACTCTCCTCCTCTATCTGATCTCAGACATTTCAGTTTTAATCCTGATTCATTCTCAACTTTAGCTTTGAATATTTTGAACTTCTCAAAGGCTTCAAAGTTCTCCTTTAAGAATGCAACCCACATCATCCTAGAAAAATCATCAACAAACAAAATGAAATACCTTTCTCCGTAGTATGATCTTGTTTGTGTAGGACCACACAAATCTGTATGTACTAAGTCCAATTTGTTCTCAGCTGAGTTCTACTTTCTTTTGAAAGAACTCCTCACATGCTTTCCCATAACACATTCCCTGCATATTGTGTCAACTAGTCTTGCAATACTTGGTAGGTCTCCAACTACCTTAACATTGCTGATCTTTACTATATTGTCAAAGTTGATATGAGAAAGTCTCTTATGCCATAACCAACTATCATCCACTTTTGCAACAAAGCAACTTACATCAGAATTAAGTTGAAAAAAATTACCTTTTGTTTTTTAGCCTGATGCAATCATGTCTCCATCCTTGTTGTTAATAATGCACTTGTTGTCTTTGAACTCCAAATGATAACCTTTGTCAAGTAGTTGTCCAACACTTAGCAAGTTATGATGTAATCCATCAACATATAGAACAACATCTATCTTATTATTTCCATCGAAAGTGATAGAACCTCTGCCTATGATAGGTTTGGGAGTGTTGTCTCCAAATCTAACCATACCACCTTTGTATTTGTCTAACTGAACAAATTTTTCTTTGTCACCTGTCATATGATGAGAGCATCCACTATCAATGATCCAATCAGTTTTGATGTATGCTTTGGAGATTAGGGCTAGTTCTTGTTCTTCCTTTTCATCTGCAATGTCCATTTCTTCAAGCAACCTCTCCATGTATTTAAGGGCAATGAATCCAATTTCATCTTCTCCTAAATCTTCATCGGTTACACCTTCTTCAGCATGATAACATTCCTTCTTATATTTGGGTTTGTAATCAGATCTGAACTTGTTGACTCTTGTGGGACATTTAGATGCAAAGTGACCTATCTTATTACATGAAAAACATTTGAATGGAAGTTGTCCTTCATATTTACGTTTTCCTTTCTTTTCTCTTCTAGCAATCATAGCTATGATTTCTTCAAGTTCTTCATCAACTTCTTGTTCCCCATCATGACTTGATGTGTGTAAGGATTTCTTACCATGGACTGTGGCTTTGAAGGTTGTTTCACTTTTAGGTTCAGTCTTTAGTCTCGATATCTCAAACGCAGAGATTTTGCTGATTAGAGTCTCTCTCTTGAAGTTTTGTGAGAATTGCATAGTTTCCTCTAGAATGCTAATCTTGTTTTCATAGTCTGATGTCAAATTAGTTAGCAACTTGTCCATTATATCTTCTTCTTATATTTCACCACCATTGTTCCTGATTCCAGATACTGCTTCATTTATCCTTTGATTGTAAGCTCTAATGTTCTCTTCAGGCAACATCTCAAGGCTGTTGTATTTCTTCTTCCATGTCTTCCTGCGTGCATTCTTTGCTCGAACATCTCCTTCAAATATGTCTTCTAGATACTTCCATATGGTATATGCTTTGTCAATTTTCTTGATTTCAGAAAATTCACTGTCAAATAAGGCACTGATTAGGGCTTGTTTGGATATTACATTGTGTGTAAATATGTCCTTTTTTTCTGTTGGTAGCATCATCCTTTGCAAGGTCTTTCAGAGATGGAATTACAACCTCCTGTGTAGCAATCTCAAAGATCTCAAAGCCAATACACTGTAGATGTGTTATCATTTTATTTTTCCAATCCAAATAATTTTCTCCATCGAACTTAGGGCTTTCTTTTTTGAAGTAAGACATCTTGATCTACCTTAAGCTATTAGGCTTTTTCTTCAAGGCACTTGGCTCTAATACCAATTTTTAGAATAGTCCCAAAGGATAATAGAGAGGGGGGAGTGAATCAGTTATCAGTAACTTCAGTTATTTTTACTTCTTTAACTTTAGTATACAACAAAGTAAATGCATAATCAGATAACACAGTACTCAACACACAATTTGATTACGGGGAAACCAAATGGTAAAAACCCCGGTGGGAATTAGTACCCACAATAAACCATACTTGTTTGTAGTAATCCCTGTTAGAAGATATTTCAACCCTATTAGGATTTGTACAATACAATGCAATGATTATAGTGACCTGGTTAAGGGTCGGACCTTATTAGGAGTCTTTTACAAATAACCCTGTTAGGGGTGGTGGACTCACTGTCCAAAAGCTCACTGCTTGATGGTGAAGGCTACAACCTTCTGAATAACAAATATGCACTATATGTGATGATGAACTATAGAGTAGACCTATTGTCTTGATCAATTCTAGTGTATTACAATCTTTTACTTCTTCTTCACATAGACCCTTGATGAATGAACCAACTCTGATGATATGCTCTGTACATCTTTCTTCATATTTCATATCATTCACACTTGGCGTATCACAATTGAACAACTATAAGTATCTTCTCCAAATTAGAAGGTCATTTCAGCTCTTAGAAACACTTCATCAATATCTTATTCAACTTAACTAAGCACGCAAACAATATTAAGTCTGCACAAGTCAATGCTGAACAGACGCGACGCTTCACTAAGTCGGCCTCACCAAATTAACCATAACTTTGCAATCACCTATAAACATGTTTGGCTCCTTTGGATTTATATCAAAAACTCATAATTAGTCATGCATATACACACGCATATCCTTAAGATAGGTGCAACTCATGAAACATGTTCTATACATTGGCCCTAAACTGTTATACTTCCAGAACTGTAATTGCCAATAACAGAATTGCATAACTTTACCGAAACATCATATCTGGGTCTACGTGTATGAACATAACATAATAAACATGTCAAAAACATGTATCTATCCATGCAAGTCTTCAAGTCATTATTCAGATAAGTTCATACAGAATTACTACTATGTATTATATGTTGTCATCAATGACAAACATACAATCAATCAACTCTCAGAATCAAATCTCCAACATTGCCTTTCCATATTGTTAGAGAAAGAAGTTAGAAGTACCCCTCATCTGCTATAAAAAGCCTTAAAACTTGAAGGATAAGTTTAAGTTGTAGACCTACCAGCCTTGGTTCTGCAAATCTAGAATTACAGAAGGTTTAAACTTGATTTGGTTAAAACCTTGTTAGTTGGCTAGATCACTTGGGTTTCCCATCATTAGATTGGAAAGTCCATAGGAAGTTCAATCTGTTGATTTGAGCACCAATAGATTGGCAAATCTTCTGGGGATTTGTGTAAGGATATTTTGAAGAAATATCAAGATCTTTGGTAACAATTTGAAGAATTAAGACTCTACTCGAGATAGGAATCCAGACCAGTGAGATATTAGTTTCTTTCTGATAAAGGAAGTTGCGACTCTACTTTTGAAATTTTATAACATATAAGTGATAAATTTATGTTAGGAAGAGGATCTTTAAGACAAGACAAATTTGTTGAGGTTGAACCAACAAGGAAAGGTAAAGATTCAAATAAAAAAATGATATATTGACCACACATGAGATACCCTGATAGGGATAATCAAGATTTTGCATGTGAACAATTCCCTAGTTCAAGTCATCATAGTCATGAGAATAATGATGAGAATTTTAATCCTTTTTTCCAGGCTGATAGGGAAGAACATGAGTCCCAGCATGATACAAATCAGAAGATGACTGAAGAGAAGAAAAGGATAGGAAATGGGATGCTATATTTCATGAAATAGCTATTGCAGGCTTGGACGTTGAAGAAATGGGCAGGGCTCTTAAGAGGCGACCATATGATATATTAAGAAAGATGAGAATACAATGAAGTGCAATCAAATCACCAAAAGATAAAGGAATGACTAAGGATGATATTAATGGTGTATACAATCCTCCTCATAGAAAGAATGGGGGCATATTTGTTAGAATAGTCCCAAAGGATAACTGAGAGGGGGGGGGTGAATCATTTATCACTAACTTTAATTCTTTTTCTTCCTTAACTTTAGAATACAACAAAGTAAATGCTTAATCAGATAACAAAGTACACAACACACAATTTAATTATGGGGAAACCAAATGGTAAAAAACCCGGTGGGAATTAGCACCCACAATGAACTATACTTGTGTTATAGTAATCCCTGTTAGAAGATATTTCAATCCTGTTAGGAGTTGTACTTTACAATGCAATAAGTATAGTGACCTGGTTAAGGGTTGGAACTTGTTAGGATTCTTTTACAAATAACCCTGTTAGGGGTGGTGGACTCACTGTCCAAAAGTGCACTGCTTAATGGTGAAGGCTACAACCTTCTGTATAACAGATATGCACTATATCTGATGATGAACTATAGAGTAGACCTGTTGTATTGATCAGTTCTAGTGCATTGCAATCTTTCACTTCTTCTTCACATAGACTCTTGATGAATGAACCACATCTGTTATTCTGCTCTGTACATCTTTTGTCTCTTTTCGTATCATTCACACTTAGTGTATCACAATTGACTTGCTATAAGTATTTTTCTCAAAGTATGAGATCATGGGACCTGAAAGACAACTCTTCATAACATCCTTTTCGGCTCTACTAAGCATGCAAGCATAATTACAACCGCGCAAGTATAAATTGAATTCAACAAAAGGTTCAACAAGGTTTTTAATAGGATTCCAAAAGATGTTCAACATGTTTATGCCTTTCTGATAAATTTCTATGTGTTATTTTGATAGCAAGACCCATTATGAAATCAAATCTCATATGCCTTCTACTTTAGCACATGTTCTCAAAATTTCCATAGCTATTGAGAATGATAGGAAGGCATCTGGTATAATTTCTAAGAGGAAGCACACTCGGTTGTTCAAACCAAAAGAGCCTAAGCAACACAAGGAAGAAGATAAATTAGATAATCTTATGAATATGGTGAAAGGCCTCCAAATGAATAATGGAAAAGGTAATTTTAAGTACAACCGGAGTAATCAAGCACCATACAAAAATGACAGATACATATTGTAGGACATGCCTTATAAAAATGGATCCTCCAGCTATTTATCTAAGAAATAATTTAAACAAAAATGGAAATTAAATTGATCCTTTCTATATTACTCTATTGATAAACAATAGATTGGTAAAGAATTGTATGATAGACTCTAGTACAACAGTAAAAATTATGCCTAATCATGTAATGAAATAATTAGGAATGAATGTTGATGCCAAATTTGGTAGATGTTATGCTATGGATTATAGATCTATTCCTGCTGTAGGCATAATGAAAAATGTTGAGTTTAAATCTCCTACACATCCTTAAATGTCATATAAAATAGATATTATTGTGGTTGAAGTCCCTACCAATTATTAAATGCTTCTATCTAGACAATGGTCTAGCTTAGTAGGAGGTAGTATTCAATGAGATCTTTCTTATTCTTCTATTCCAGTGAATGACAAGGATGTAAGAATTGGCATGGAGACTTGAAGTCCATATATTATTAAGGATGTGGATCCAAGCCTGGTTACACATTTCTATCATTCTGATATGGATAACTTTCAGGTAAGTATTTCAAAAGATGCAATGAAAATATTGAACCTATTGGGTTACAATGCAGAAGTAAGTAACAATAAAATTTGGAAAATGTATTTTGATGGTGCTTGTTGCAGGGATGGTAATGGAGCTGGTGTCATTTTCTATGCCCTTGATAAAAAAAATATTTAAATATTCCTATTTACTAGATTTTGAATGTACTAACAATGTTCCAGAGTATGAAGCTCTACTTATCAGTTTAAGAATAGCTAGTAAACATGGAATAAAATGTTTAAGTGTCTTTGGGGATTCTGAATTAATTGTTTCTCAAGTTAAAAGTAAATTTGTTGCTAAGCAAACTCTTCTTAAAAGATATAGAAATGAAGTATGGGATTCTATAGAATGTTTTGATTCTTTTTCTATTAACTGGATAGATAGATCAGAAAATATCCTTGCAAATATTATGGCTAATTTGGAATTGAATCATAATGACATTCCTTGTGAGGACATAGTTCAAGTTGAAATTAAAACCAGGCCTACTGTACTTGATAACATCAACAATTGGCAAATCTTAGAAGATGACAGAGATATAATCATATTTTTAGTATGTGAGCAAGAGTATGAAGATCAATTGATAGAATTGAATGCTCATGTTGAGATGGAGAATGGTAAAGAAGTGTTGTTTGGAAAGGAAGTTATTTAGCTAAAAACCAATAAGGTTCTAAAAGTCCTTGTAGCAATGGAGAGATTGTTTCATAATAAAGATTCAAAAATAGACAAGAAAAACACTAATGTCACAATGGATGAAGTAGAAAGGATAAACTTGGGAAATGAAGAAACTCCAAAGGAAGTATTTGTGGGTAAATGTTTAACCCCTAAGATCAAAGAAAATATCATCAAACTATTGAGAAAATATAGGCATGTATTTGTTTGGTCTTATGATGACCTTAAATCTTATCGAGAGGACCTTTTTCAACATGAGATACCTTTGAAGCCTAGCCAAACCATTCAAGTAGAGGGAGAGACCAATAAATCCTACTTTAGCTCCCAAGATGAAAGATGAATTAATCAAAATGAGGGATGCTAGTATAATAAAGTCGATTAGACAGTCAACATGGGTTTCAAATTTGGTGCTTGTCAGAAAAAACAATTATGATATTGGACTTTGTATAGATTTCAGGAATCTAAATATATCATCATTAAAGGACAATTATGCATTACAAAACATGGAGGCATTATTGCCAAAGGTCACAGGAAATTAATTATTATCAATGATGGATGGGTTCTTAGGGTATAACCAGGTGAAGGTTAAAGAAGAGGAACAATATAAAATAGCATTTACTACACCTTGGGGTACTTATGTATATGCTAGAATGCCTTTTGGAATCACTAATATATATAGGGGCTACCTTCCAAAGAGAAATGGCTGTGACCTTTGAGGGTTTTATTAATGTAATTATGGTGGTATATCTGGATGACCTAACTACTTATTCCAAAAGGGAAAATGAGCATTCCAAACATTTGTAACAAATATTTTAAAGAGCCCTTGAATATGGGATATCATTGAACCCAAAGAAATGTCATTTTTTTGTCACTGAAGGAAAATTGTTAGGACATATTGTGTCCAAAGATGGAGTAAGAATAGATCCTGAGAGGATTGCAACAATCAATAAAATTGAGGTCCCAAAGAATGTCAAAAATATCCAATCCTTCTTTGGACAAATGAACTTTGTAAGGAGGTTTGCCCCCAAATTTTCAAAAATAATTAAACCAATTGCTATGATGTTGAAGAAGGGTGCAAACATCAAATGGACAAATGAATCTTTAGAAGCATTTGTAAATATGAAAAAGGTAATCAAGGAGGCCCTTGTCCTTAAGTATCTATGTTATACTATACCATTCCAATTATTTTCTTTTGCATCATATCACACCATTGCTGATGTCTTGTTACAAAATAATAGTGAAGTTTATGAACAACCAATAGCGTTCTTTAGTAAGACTTTTCAATCTTTTGAGTTAAATTATGATATTAATGAGAAACAAGCTTATGCACTTGTGAAAGCAGTAAAGTCTTACAGGCCTTACTTGGTAGGAGTGAAATTAGTAGCCTATGTTATTAATGCATCATTAAAGGATATATTGAGCCAATCAGAGGTCACTGGGAGAAGATGTAGGTGGGTGAATACAATTCAGGAATTTGATATAGAGATTCATATCACTAAAATTGTCAGGGGACAAGGATTAGAAAGGTTGATGGCATAATCAAATATGGATGCATTACAGGTCACTCAAGTGGATTTAAGTAAGACTCAGACTAGTATTGAGAGGTGTCCTTGGTATACTAACATATTACATTTCTTAAAACACATGAAATGTTCAGAAAACCTTACAGATAATTAGAGAAGGATAATAAAATTGCAGGCATCTAAGTATGTCTTGATACAAGGAGACCTATACTGGAAGTACTCAAGGATCTTCATGATGGACAATGTGGGGGACATTTTTCAGCGAAGACCACTGACCATAAAATATTGAATGAAGCATATTATTAGCCTTTTTTTTTAAAGACTTCCATGCATATGTTCAAAGATGTGAAGCATGTCAAAGGTTTTTAGGAAAACAAAAATATAATAGTTCCTTACCTCTTAATCCTATGTCTACTAAAGAACCATTTCAAATGTGGGGAATAGATTTCATATGAGAAATAACTGATACTTCTAGTGGAGGAAATAAATGGATTTTGGTGGCCACTAACTACTTTACTAAGTGGGTGGAAGCCATACCTAGTAGACAAGCTACTAGTAAAGTGGTGATCAAATTCTTGACTCAAAATATATTGACAAGATTTGGTGTTCCTCGTAAGATTTTCTGTGATAATGCTATGTGTTTCAGATCCGCAGAGTTCACTAAATTTCATGAGAAATATGGAATAAATATTTCTTATTCATCCCCTTATCACCCACAAGGAAATAGCCAAGAAGAATCTAGTAACAAGAATATAATGAAGATCATAAAAATAATGTTAAATAACAACAAAAGATTATGGGATTCAAAGTTACCACTTGCACTTTAGGAAGACAGAGTTAAAATTAAGAAGTCTACTAGATATGCACCTTATGAACTTGTCTATGGAAAGAAAGCTCATTTACCATTGAATAATTTGTTACCAGTATAAAAATTTGTGAATAAAGAACAGTGGGAGGAGGTGGATTTCATGGAAGATAGATTTCATCAGCTTGTACTATTGGATGAAATGAGGAATCTGACTCAAGAGAGAAATCATGAATTACAGCAGAAAGTGAAGGTTTGTTTGACAAAAAGACCACAGAAAGGAAGTTCCATGAAGGAGATTTAGGTTTGAGAGGGAATGTAAAAGATTAGGATAAAGGAAAACACAAAAAAATTTAGGCCTTATGGATAGGTCCTTTTGTCATCATCAGTAAAGGAGGTGACAATTCTTATCTTTTACAAGATTTGGAAGGTTATCCTCATGATCTTCCTATACATGGTCAGTAGCTTAAACCCTTCTTTTCTTAAAACTATGAAAGGCAAGTGTGTTTTCCTTATTTGTATGATATGTATTGTTTTCTTTTGTTCTAATTGTCTACTTCTGCAAAGATAGCTAGGATCTTGTTGTGTCCAGGTATGAATGCACATCCCCAGAAAGAGCCACTGCTGGAACCCACATTTATAGATCAAATTTGGACATGGAAATAGATTATGAAAGTGTTCCTTATATTCATTATTGTGATTTATGCCCTTATTTCTTCCTTTCATTTTATAGTTTGCGCTTGCAAAACTCCTAATTTATGCATTCATCTTACTAATTCATACATTTCTCTTGTCAAAATTGGCTATGTTTAAGCTCTCACATTCTACGGCCTAAAAAATTTTGAATTCATAAAACTAGGTGTTGAAAGTCTTTTCGCGGGTTATTTAAGAAGGTTTTATTTTTTTCAGGTCCTCTTAAATATCTTTCCATTTTCTGAAAGATCAGCGACTGGCAGTATCGCTCAATCAGAAAGATGAAGCTATTTAATCTTCAAGGGAATGATCTTGGCTTACAAGTATACTTTGATTGCAGTTGACAAAAGTCAAAACAACATTATACATCGAGTAAGTAAATATCCATCTGATGGTTGGCATGTTTCCTTAAACACAAGATGCACTCTATCTATCTATTAAGGCATCATTCCTAAGTGACAGGTGTCCTGGGCCCATCAATGTACAAGGATAAGATGAAAAGGATACAGGTGACATAATTTGGTTAGTTGGGCAAGTTGACAGGGATAGGCATTGGTTTATATGATAGATCTTTCAATGGTTAACAGTTAGATAGGATCTATGGTTGGCATAATGCCTTAAAGATAAGATGAATAATATCTATCCATTAAGGCATCACAACATGCCACCATGTGTCCTGGCCCCACTAAAAATATGAGAGATGTAGGAGGAATCATTTAATATGGATATTAAATAGATCTATAATCGGTGTTCACTCACCATGAAAATTTGCAAGTTCTTTATCTATTGTGAGAGTGCATCTGATAGTCACGTGCCTTAGACCCATTAAAGTCAAAGAAATGAAATAAAAAGATCTACGGTTTAAATTTGATTTCATCCACGGCTAGCATTCACTCAAAATGAAAAGGTGAAAGGTCTTTATCTGGCACAAGGGTGTGATTGGGTGACACGTGTCATGGGCCCGCAAGATTGATCAGGGAAGTGAAAAGGACAATAAAGAAGATTGAATGGTAGAATTCAGATTTTATCTACGGTCATTGTTTAATCAGAATGAAAAGGAGCACATCTTTTATCTAGTGCAAGAGCATGATTAAATGCCATGTGCCCTAGACCCACTAAGGACCGATATAAATAGATAGTGAATATCAAAGGTTAAATTTAAACATGATCTATGATTGATAATCAACGATCACTCGTAATGAGAAGTTGTAAGATCTTTATCAGCCATGAGAGCGCAATTGGTTGCCACGTGGCTTTGATGGTTGATAGAGAAGATAACCCAAATTGTGACATTGACAGGGACATTTTATATGCTATCCATTTCATGTTTTAAAATTATATTTTTAATTAACAAGGGTTTTTTCTATTTGATTAAAATATTCTCGACATGGTTGTGTAGGTTTTTCAAAATCTTCTTAAATATGGACTTATATGCTGACAAAACAATGCGACCTAGGTGAAATACTAGAAGATAATACATGCAGACATCCATTGATATTATGCATAAAGGAATATCATAAAGTGATTAACTATATTAACTTCTACGATCAACATGATGAAGATATTCAACATGCCAGAGAGAAAATCTA
This sequence comes from Thuja plicata, assembly GCA_018584345.1. Taxonomy (NCBI): domain Eukaryota; kingdom Viridiplantae; phylum Streptophyta; class Pinopsida; order Cupressales; family Cupressaceae; genus Thuja; species Thuja plicata. Next base: position 1,760,426 of record MU224820.1, read on the forward strand.
TTTGTAGGAGAATAAATATATGGATGAAAGTATGATCAAAGAACCATAATATTTTAACACAGATTCATTATTTTTAATTGACTCTAACAAATCACAAGTGATTTTATAGTGACTATTATTCTTGTCTCTTTGGGTCGATAATTGAGTTACAAACAAGAATGACTAATCATTCTTGAGATGTAATTATAACTGTTCAGTTGATGATCTTAGGATTAGGTATTTTTTATGAACAAATGTATTGATCTAAAGCTTGTTCGCATCCTTTGGAATTGATATAAATAAGGATACCAAGATCAATATAGGAGAGGGATGGGGGATGATTACTATAGTCAGATTGGATATTTTTGATCAACAACTCTAACATGAACTAAATTGTACCATTTTTTAAAATCAATAAGTTAAGTACACCTTTTTCTCTCATCTATGGGAATAGATGTTTGTTCATTTTCAATTAGTCCCTTAGATAAAGTCTATAGATTTTGTTTAAAGTCATATTTTTGTGTAGCACTCCTGATTTAGATTCATAGTTCTTATTATCAATTGGTCTTTCCATCTTGTATGGTTAAATTCAATTGCTTGTGGCAATAATCAATCGGTCTGTCATTTGAAATTGATTCACTTGAGATAACTATAAATTAAATTAGGTTATATGCTCATTTCATAACACCTTTGAAGTCATATGTTTCTTGTAAACTATCTCTAAGGTTGTACAAAGGACTGGTATGATCTTGACTCTATCGCCTATGAGAAAATAAGGCACTATTCTATATATTTGATTATGGTCATTTAATTCATTATTCATAGTTTTGTGAAACTCTATCCATCTTTACTTTTGATTTCATATATATACAAACATTTTTTAAATATTTTGAAGCATCTTAGTTAGCATTTTGTGACATTGCTTTCAGTGAAGATTTCTTGCAACTTCCTTTCAATAATGTGAGAGAAAGAAGTTAGAAGTACACCTCATCTTCTATAAAAAGACTTGAAACTTGAAGGATAAGTTTAAGGTGTAGGCCTACCAACCTTGGTTCTGCAGAGCTAGAATTGCAGAAGGTTTAAGCTTGATTTTGTTAAAACCTTGTTAGTTGGCCAGATCACTTGGGTTTCCCATCATTGGATTGTAAATTCTATAGGAAATTTAGTCTATTGATTTGAGAACCAACAGGGTGGTGTGTGCAGCTCCATCCCCGAGGACACCAGTGGTAGTTAATCCCTAGATTCTCAGGTATTGTTAGGCTAATGGCTAGAGGACATAGGAAGTCATGCAGAACTTGTGATTTTCCTTGACCTTCCTCATATGGGCATCCACATGTTTGACCATAATTTCAGCCCAGTCAAAGCATACCTTGTCGGTGGTCATACCATATAAAAATTAGTACATCTAGGGAGAAAACTCTTGAGCATGGAGTTTGCCAAAAATCTTGCATAGAAATATAATTTCATCCATGAGGAGATCCTTGAAGTCAGAGTGAGGGATCTTAATCCTCATCTTCTTTAATTCATGGTGCGTACTTTTTAACCATTCTGAATTGAGGTGGCACTAGGCTAGATCAATCGTGTCCTCAAAATGTGTGAGCGAAGCGGTCCTAGTGAGAGCCACCATGTGGTGATTCCATCAAAGTCCATGGAGATGATGAGTACCAGGTAGTCAATAGGGTTGGAAGGGATCAACACAGTTTCCAAACTGACTGGGTTGTAATATTTATCCAAGAGCACGATCATCTCTAGCGCTTACACTAAGTAGGTAAAACCAGTCGCTTAAATGATTTTGGGTGCCGCTAAGTTAACTAAGATAGGGTCGTTGGCCTATCGCTATTGGTGGATTACTTTAAGGAGGACCTTTAGTTCAGCATAGGTGTTGATATCTATATATCTGACCTCTTTTAGAGTCGATTCAATTCAAGACCCCATAATTGTATCACCTTTCCTGTATTTCTGGGTCAATGGAAGCCTTTCCAACATCCTTTCTGCATTGGACTTTCTAGTAGCACTTTTTGAAACACTTGGAAGCTTGGGACTTCCTGGGGGTGTGGATGTTGAAGCCATTTTTTCCTTTTCTTAACCTATTCCTGCAAACTAAACAACCTTCACTGCATGCAATTTTTATCAACACAGATTATGGATTCTGGTATTTTGGGCGCATGTTTTTCACCTGGTTCTCAACAAACAAAGATCATTAGTCCTTTAAAAATAATATCTGGGAGTTACCTCTAATGTAACCATTTCATAATATTCAAAACTTATCCCATGTTCTCAAAAGACCAGAAATGTTGGACAAGGAAATTGAAATAGACAAGTTTGGGGTTACCAAAACATCTAGAGCCTCACCCAAAAGGATGGTGGTGTGAGAGACAAGAATTGAAACCATGTCTTCGTACCCTGATAGGCATAAGCCCACTCAACAAAGTAATGACAATTAATCAATAGTTTCTCTAGCAGGAGTGGCATGAATGCCACTTGGGACAAATTTTAATGTTCAAACATGGGAATTAATTTTTCCATTAAGATGGAAATTATGAAGGAGACAAAAATATTAATGACATGCTAGCGAGCTAGACTCTAAAACTGACATATCTATCACCCCAACATGAAAGTTTCATCACCCAGAAGGGTGGACTCGCTTATTGGGTGAATATTCTCCTCAGACCTTGTAAATAATTATGAATAATGATGTCCGTAAGAGTTAACTCCATGGGACCTGCACTGAAAAACAACTCTCAGAGACGCAATGTCCCCTCAGTGCAGGGATGAAAAAATTTAACCAACTCGACAATGTATAGCCAGCCAAAACTATTAATAACGTGTAGAGCACTCAGGATTTATAGAGCTCAACTCTTGCCTACAGGACTCGAATAGGCATTTACAAGGAACCTAAAATGCTCTATGGACCTACAGAGCTAAACACAAAATTCTACTTACAGAGAATTTACAACCAAGGAAAATAGACATCTCACCTTTGAGTCAGACAACTATGAAGGAAAAGAGATGCACCAGGTTCAAGAGAGGCAGTGTGCCAAATGAAAAGCATGACCTGGATGACAAGGGAAGACGAACACCCAAAAACATAGAAAACCCAAACAAACAGAAGCCAAACCAAATGAAAACAAACAAACGAAAGTGAAAAAGGGAAAACAAACAGAAACAAGAGAAAACGAACCAAAAAATAAACAATGAATAGAAACAAAAGGAGAAAAGACACAACAAAAAGAAGAGAAGCCCAAGGGCTTACCTAAAACTTGAAATGCTTAAAGGGGGTACTACAAATAGCCTCACTCTACCACCTAAACACTCCTATAGAATCTTTGAACACACATCTGCACCTTCTAGCTAAAATTCCTCTACTTGGAAAACAAATTTGTTTCCTCTCAAGATAATTTGCCAGAAGGTAATTAATTCATGGTAAGTGTAAAAATGACAAGGAAAAGGCCTTAAAGAATTCCTATGAGAGTGCATTAGTTACCAAAAGTTACTTCAAGAAACAAGCTAGCCTTTAGAGTCCGGGCCTCGAGACACCTAACAATCATTCATCTTCAAAAAGAAAGAGGGATGATCGGCAAGTCTCAAAGGTCCAAAAACCATCAGCTCTAGGATTCAGATCCTGGAGTGAACAAAAGAAAAGAGAAAAGTCAAGACAAGGGAAAGGTCCTGAAAGGAAAAAAGAGGCAAAAGGAAGCCAAGGCAACAAAAAAGGGAGACCCGACATTTTTCACACAAAATGTAGGGACTGTTATGCAAGGCATAACAATCTATCTCTTCCTTCATTGATTTCATCCAATATTCACTTTCTAAAGCATCTTTTACTTTTCTTGGTTCAAGTTCAGATATTAAACATGCATTTTCTCTTACCTTTCTTCTTGTTGGAAATCCAGCAGTCTTATCTCCAATGATTATACTCGGTGAGTGGTGTCTCCTTACATTTTTTTCCAACATAGGGTCGGTATCCATTGGTATCTCTTCATTTCCATGATTTGGTGGAAGGTATCTCTACTCATCTTCTTCCACCATCTTTTCTTTTGGTAAGGTGTCAGGAATCTCAGTTTGTACATAGACAAATATTTGATAATCCTTGAGTTCCTTCTTGCTATCTTCATCATTCTTCTCTACAAATTCATCAATCCTCACATTTGCACTTTCTAAAATTTTGTTAGTATTCTTATTCAAAAATTTAATGCTTTTCTCTTTGTAGAATATCCCAAAAATATTTCTTCATCTCCTTTAGATTAAAATTAACCATCTCTTTCATCTTTAGGAATATAGCACCTACTTCCAAATACTTTGAAGTAAATTACATTCAGTTTGTTTCCATACCAAATCTCATATGGTGTTTTTTAAGTTCCCTTCTTTAGTTGGACTTGGTTAAGGGTATAAGCAATAGTGCTTATTTCTTCTCACCAGAAGGTTTGAGAAATCTCATTCTCAATCATCAATGTTCTAGCACAATCCACAATGGATTTCTTTCTCCTTTCAACCATACCATTCTATTGTGGTATTCTTGGTGCAAACAGCTGCCTCTTTATACCATGTTCATTACAAAAGAGTGTACATTCATCAGATGTAAACTCTCAACCTCTCTCAAATCTCAGACATTTAATTTGTCTCTTTGTTTTTTTTCAACTCTAGCCTTGTACCACTTAAACAATTGAAATGCATCATATTGTTCTTTTAAAAACATAACTGACATCATTCTAGAATAATCATCAATAAACAATATGAAGCATCTATCTCCATAGTAGTTCTATGTTCTCATGGGACCACATAGGTCGGTGTGTACCAATTCTAGTATACGTGTGTAACATAGGTTTTTCTTGTAAAGCTTGATTTAGTCATCTTACCTACTTAACATCCCTTACACATTACATTCTCAAGTTTGTCTAGACTCGGTTGACCTCTTAATCTGTTCTTTTTACTCACTTTTATTAAGTTGTCAAAATTAACATGACATAACCTTTTGTGCCATAGCCATACATCTTCAATCTTAGAAATTGAACAACTCTTTATGGATGTATCAAGGTAGAATAAGTTACCTTTAGATTGACCTCTAATACCAATTAGACTTCCCTTTTGATCAAATACTTTAACCTTCTTGTTTTCAAATTCCAATCGGTGACCTATATTATTTAACTATGCCACACTCAACAAATTGTATTTCAGGCCTTCCCAATAAACATCATCACACTTAGTATTTTTCAGTAGATTATAGAACATTTCCCCTTCACAATATATGTGGTATCATTTCCAAATCTAACATTACCACCAGTATGCTCTTTGAAAGTAATAAAATTATAAGTATCACCAGTCATGTGGTATGAACAACCACTGTCTATAATCCCTGTATCATTTTTACTTACTTGTGATATTAGGGATTTTCTTCAAAGTACCTTTCTTCATCAGATTCATCTTTAATAGTAACATAAATAACTTCTTCTTCATCATCATCGGTTTCATCATTAGTTGAACCACCTTCAACAATGTAGCATGATTTCTTTCCTTTGTTCTTAAAATATATGAATCTTTTAAATCTATTCTCAGTCTTGTTTTTGTCTTTGTTATCTTTATTATCATTATTTTTAGGAAAATTAGAAGCTATGTGGCCAATCTTGGTGCATGAAAAACATTTCAAAGGTATCTTACCTCTATACTTTCCTTTACCTCACAGTAGTCTCCTAGCCAATAATGCTTCAAATTTAGCTTCATTCATTTCATCTTCAGCATATAGATCTTCAAGTTCACTCTTACAACTATGAAACCTTTCACTATCACTACTTGCATATCCATCACTAGATCTAGAGTCTCTAGACTTAACAATAGTCAAGGATGATTTGAATGCAAATTCAATCTTAGAAGTAGCAGGCAAACTATTGTCAAAATCATTCAACTCAAAAGCAGTTAGCTTACCGATTGTAGCATCCAAAGTAGCAACCATTTGTGGAATGGATCTCAGCTCTTGAATAGCATACACTCGGATGACATAGATAGGTATTAGTGTTCTAAGTGTATTTCTATTAACATCTTCTTCGTTAATGGTTCCACCAGCACCTCTAATAGCAATAGCAATCTCCTTTAGTCTTGTGTTGTATGCAGTAATGTTTTCTCCTTTCATTTTCATTGATTAAAACTTCCCTCTTAAGATTTCAACCTTATCTTTTTGAACATGTTGATATCCACCAAAAACCAGTGTAAGCATATCCCACATCTTCTTAGCAGTATCAAAATATTCTAAATCATTGAACTCTAGGTTGGTGCGAGTAGAAGCTATTTCTATCATTACTTGTGGGTGTTCATATCTTTCTCTTATCTGCTTAAGTGTCAGAAGACCAAACGGTGGAGGTGAGTACTCATTGTCAAGATGATTCAGTGCATATTCTCCAATACCAAATATGTGAAGCCTCATTCTGTTCTTCCATGTAGAAAAGTTATTCCTATTCAACTTCGATGCTTCCCTCTTATACATCTTTGGATCTTTAACTCAAGTACCTTTAAACTTATCTTCTTGGAGCACTAACTCTAATACCAATTTTTGGTCTACCCTACTAAAGATGTTTTACAGAGAGGGGGGTGAATTAGAAAATATTGAACCTTAATACTTTAAATCTAAACCCCTGATTCAACTTGGCGATTCAAATAACAACAACAACCAAAACTTGTAAACTCTTCACAAACTTGATAAAAAAGCATATAACATAAGGAAATAACATTCACAGTTATCAAGAATCACATGCAACACCAAATTTAATGAGGAAACCCAATTTGGGAAAAACCTCCATGGGAATTGTCACCCACAAAAATAAATACTCTTCTGAAGTATGCTCGGTTAAGAGCCAATCCGATTAAATATTACAATACACATTTGTTAGATGTGACCCTGTTAGGGGATTTACCTTAGACTTTTTAAGATCTTCACCCTATTAGGAGTGGTCTTGTTAGAGATCTTAAACATTCATCCTAGAATGTTACCTTTCTCAAGGATTTACAAAAGGACTTTTTAGGTCCACTCAGTTAATATATTTTTTGTTACAAATACTAGTAAGAAATAGTGTACTAATTTGACCCGTGATTCTACAACTATCCTCTTCTTGATCAGATCCTTTGTTTTCTCTCTGAAACTTACTAGCACCACCAACTCATCAATTTCTCTTATGGACTGGTTATCCAACTCTTTCACTACTCTTCTTGGTAGCTCTTCAATTATTCACTTCGCCAACAACTCTGTATAAATATATAGAATCATCAATATGTAGGCCTTTGTTTCACCTCTTAATCCTATTGATTAGTTTTTCCTTCAATTGCTCTTAGCCTTCAGATCATCTCAAATAAACTGATATAATGTATTTGCAACTCAGTTAGGTTGTTAACCTTTCCTTGTGACTTGCACTTTTTCTTGGAACTCACAACTTTCTTTTGTCACTTAATCTACATCACTAATTTTAAATTTGACTTTTCAGGACCGTAGATCTTGTAACAAACTTAGCCTTCATATTTAGCATCTTCTTGATCTCTGTGCCTTTGCATTAAATTCATTCTACTCCTTGAATTCAATCTCTATTCAAACTTTGTTCGATGCTCGGTGAATATCTTCACTCGGTGTCTAACTTTGATTAGTTACCAACCTTTCTCGGTAATTAACCTTGATCAGTTTTCAAATTCTCTTGATGAATTTCTTTTATTTTCTCAATTGACTAACACTTCACTACTTGGTAACTAGGTTGTTCCCTTTATCGACTTGACCTTTCTTCTTTACCGACTTAACAACATCAAATGTTAAGTAAAAAAAATTATACCAATAGTTCCTTATTATTGCCTGATCTTTATTATCTACCCAATTAACTTCCTCTCTGATTGATATGGAAAATTAATATAACCTAGAAATAAATTACTTGACATCAATGACAAACTAACAACTGATCTAACCATTCTACTTGCTTATATTTTTCTGAACTCAGTCTTCATCACTATTACCATCAGTTGGTTAATATCCTAATCATATGATTAGGCAAAAAATTTAACCCTTATCCACTTCATCCTCAAATTCTATAATCATATGTGTAAGGACCCACATGGGCCTCTTACACATTTTTACCTCAAAGAAATTTTAAATTCCTTATCTCATTCTCCAACATTCCTTTTGAGTATTGAGACAAGAAATGACTCTATGGAAAATCTTCCCCAAACCCCAATGTGTTATCATGATCTCACTAGTTGACACTTTTCAAATCTCTATGGAGCGTGAAAATCACAATCGATGTCTTCTCCTCATAATGAATCTCAACTCTTGTTAACATTTCAATCTTAAACATCTATTTCATCTCTTTGAAATATATAAATTGAGGCTTCTTGTATCACTTTTACCATCCACTTTCATAGTAAAGCTATACAGTCAAAATCATTCCAAACACATATCCATGTTATTTTTATAATGCCAAAATCACTCCCCATACTTGAAGCTTGAGAAAAATTGGAGCATCCTTTTGTCATTGTGAGCACATATATAATATATATTCAGACAAAATGTTGCAACAAGGAGACTACTTGGGTGTTTATCATGGTTTCATCCTCTTTTGTTTTATTTACCTTTCTTTAGTCCTGTCTTTTATTTTGTTTGGTTTGTGTAGTTTGAGTGTCTTAATTTATTATTGTTTTCCTTATAATCACTTTCCTTATACATAGTAGAATATGGTATTGATTAAATTATGGATCATGTGATATGTATGGTGTAACTTTTATATTTAAAAATATCATCAAATATTATTTATTATACATAAAAAAAATTTGTTATGTATTTTATATCAATAAACATTCAATATTCTTGAAAGGTTTTGATTTTATTATAATATAAAATTCTATCATAATATAATAATTTTGAATTATATATATATATATATATAACATGAATTTCCAACTTGAGTATATGTTCTTGAATTTCTTTGGAATAAAATACAACCTCATTGGAATAAGTCATGCTTAAATAATGTCTGAAACCTAAGGAAAAATGGATTCTGAGCTTTCTCAAATGAATTTTTACTTTTCACAGATCCTTAAAAAAATGTTATTAGATTAGTCCAAACATGATGATACTAGTAATTTAATAAATAAATTTAATTTACCTAGAAATAATTATTAACTAATTCGCTCTAATACCATGTTAGAATTTAGGATCTTAGGATTCTAATCATTATAAACAAGATATAAAATAAATAAGATAAGAATCATATAACCATAAATGTACACATTACACAAGATATATATGGGGAAAAACCTTTCAAGTAAATAACCCCATAAAATGCATCATTTTATTAAAACACAAATATCGTATATCAAAAATACACCAAACCCGAGGATATTTCTCCTTATGTCCACATGGCCCAGAAAAAAATTTGTGCAAAGATATATAATTCACTATAATGTCTTAAAATTCACAGACTTAAATGAGAGACAACCTAATTAAATATAAGACGAAGGACAACTTCACTAGTCACACCTTTTCAATAACTCCCATTCATAAATAATTAATCATCTATTAGTTATTAGATTATAATTAGGTCAAATTGGTTATGCTTATAAAGCATATAATATATAAGGTTTTATAACCTTATATTAGAACAATATATAGATGTTATAAGAGTATGACCCCTAATAACATTATTTTTTAATAGGATCCCTATGCTAGAGTACCTTTGAAGGAAAATAATATATCTTAAAGGGCTTCATATAGTATGGGATTGAAAGCATGGGAGCACTTGCAAAGGCTATTTTGATCTCTTCAAAGGAGAACACCATACTGATAGATAGAAATCTAATATACTGATAGCCAGAACTCCCTCCCACCTCATTTTTTTAAATTCTATTTTCTCATCCTTTTTTGACGTGTCATTAAATGGGTGCATGATCTCAACAAACCCCTTTATCAAATTCCTTACAAATTTAGTCTTACCAAAGAACAATTTGAACTCTTTCTTGATATTTAGTTATGATAAATTAATTATAGTTTTAATAAGTTTGAGATCAATGAAGAATCATTTTTTTCTTAAATCACATGGCTTACCAACTTTCCTCTCATTACTCCAAAGATGAATTTCTCTAGATTCAAAGAGTTATCAAAATCCTGAAATCTTTGTAACACTCTCCTTAAATCCTATGCATAATCAATTTGATTCTTGAATAACATAACTAGATCATTCATATATATGCTGATACATTTTCCAAATATTCATTTAATGAAATGTTCATAAAGTCTCTAGAAATCAACACCTGCATTGATCAACTCTAATTGAATTCAATAGTATGAAAATGGTCCCCATTTAGTGGTGTAATTTATTTTCAAACTATCTTTTTCTTGCACCATTACTTGGTTATGTCAAGAATATCTATCTAGAAAGGACATCATTTGAGATCCTTTAATGATTTGAAGAAGCTCATTATCTAGAGATGACAGTGAGTACTTATCCTTCTTCGGTGCTCTTTTCACCTTTTGAAAATCCACACAAAGACAAGTTTCTCCATTCTTCTTCAGTACATACACTAGGTTTTCCACCTAGACTGAGTGTATTACAGGTTATATAATCCTTATATTGAGAAACTTATGTACTTCCAGATTAAAGGCTCTATCAAATCATTAACAATGGATTATTGTTTCCTAAATCATTTTACATCAAGTTTTGGTGAAATGGAAAGTAATATTACTAAGGTATTGAATATATTTTTTGTTCTTCATAGTTCCTTACTATGAACCCTCAAATATTTAAGGAACTCAAGAATATCCTTTCTTGATTAGTAGATACTTTTCCAATTAAAACTTCTCTATTATATTCATCATTTTCGAGGTTGTAGAGTTTACACTTGTCTCTTTTTTACTTTACATTTGGTTTCTTTTATTGTGCAAATTCATCATAATAAAACACTCTTTCTAGATATGTCATCCCATTGGGAATAAAGATTTTTTAGATTCAATTATATCTTCTAACTCTATTGACAAAAAATATTCTTCATCAATTACATGAACTTCAAAGATGTCATTGCGCATGATAAAATTAAAACAAATTATCATCATTTCTTAACAATTGAGAATTCCATATTGGTTCACAAAGATTCTATTACAATGAATTAATGAATCTACATATGAAAAGGATGAATGAATTATTATATTGAAACCCTAAATAAATATTAGTGCCAAGTGTCACAATCATCATGAATTTGTTGGAAATATTGCTACAATGTAGATAATTGTTATTTTGTCATTGATGTCAAACCTTAACTGGTGAGACTATTGCTATATGTTTGAGTACAATATCTATTGATTGATGAAGATTTGAAGAATAGGGTAAAAAGAAGACCGAGGAAAAGGTTATGTTATGAGTATACACCAGGGTACTTGATCATTTGGCACTTTGGGAAAGTGATATGTTGTTTATCTTTCACTGACATTTCACTGGAAGGTCAATGTCGAGCAAAGAAAAGTCGATGTCGAACAAAGTGAAAGGTGATGTCAAGCAAAGAAAATATTATGTTGAGCACCAGTGAAATGCCGAGGTAGATAGAGAAAGCTGAGCAGCAGTACTTTAGTAATTGATGAGATTTGAGATCTCTAGCCGACATAGTTGATTTTATTGGGATATGTATTGTTAATTAAGATTGGTCCACACTCATTTAATGCACGGGAAACCATTATTAGTGCATGGATTCAATGTTTAATTAATGACTCTATTGGAAAAGTAAATAAGATGTAATGATGGAGAGATCTATTGGATCTGACCTAACCTAAGATCTACGATCTTGATTAAGCGGAAAAAGATCTATTTGAATAGATGAAGAGGTATAATATAACCTACAGAGGTTATTGTCATTGTATCCAAGTGTAAGGAGAAGTTGTATGCAAAAGTATTGCATGGTTAATTGACTAATTAGCAAGACCTAGCAAAGAAGGCTGAGTCGAGAAGCAAAGAGAGATTTATTAACAGATTTCCAAGCAGATCTAAAATTTGAGATGAAAATGGAGGCCACTTAGTGAATTAGCATTAGAGCTGAAATTGGATCTGGATTAGCAAAGTAAGTTGTATGTTCCAGATCACACCTGCTGATTACTTTCTAAACATTGTATCAGTTCAAATCCTTTAACCAGGTTGACCTAGTAGTCATTGTGTAAATTCTTTGAACAAGGTTACATTCAGATTGGAATGTTCTAATTCCTCTAACAAGGCCACTCCTGACAGGTTGGTTAAATGCTTTAACCAAGTCACATTTGATAGTGTGTTTTGTAACCTTTGACAGGGTTGGCTCCTAACAGAGCTCACTTTAGAAGAGTGAAATTTTGGTAGCATGTTACTAGTGGTTTTTCCCATATTGGGTTTCTACGTTAAATCATGGTGTCAAAATGTGTGAATGTTTATGTTGTGTTTTACTGTTAAGTTTTTGTAAGCTTATTTCATTAGTACAGTAAACTGCACACTTTTGTTGTTGATTTCTACTGAGCAGATCTGAGTTGTTGAAGTGGTATAAAGTTTTATATGGGAACATCTTGACCTGAGGATAACTGATTCACCCCCCCTCTCAGTTATTCTAAATTAATTCTAACAATTGGTATTAGAGCTTTTTTCTCTTGAAATAGTTTGAAGGTACTTGGAGATAAAGATCAAGATGTATAAAAGGGATGGACCAAAGATTAACAAGGACAACTTTCCTACATGGCAAAGTTTGATGAAACTTCACTTGGCTAGTATTGGTGATTCTACTAAATGACATATTGAACAAGAATATGTAGCCCCTACTAGAGTTCTGAATGTTGCACAACTAATACAAAAGCATGAACATAATCAAGCAATGTTGGAACTTGCATCATCCCTAAACTATCATGAATTTTAAAACATCAATGATTGTACAAGTGCAAAGGAGATGTGGGATGCCCTTGAAACCATCTATGGAGGTGATACAAATGTACTAAGAGCCAAATATGAAAGCTTGAGAGGTAAGTTTGATGATTTAAAAATGCAAGAAGGAGAAAATATAGTGCAATATTATAATAGGATAAATGAATTTGTAAATGCTATTAGAGGAGCTAAGGGAACCATTGATGATGACACTATCATGAGGAAGGTACTAAGAACACTTCTTCATATTTATGCTATTAGAGTATCTACAATTCAAGAACTGAGATGTACTCCTAACAACAATTTGACTCTGGAAAGTTTGGTAGGTAGACTTACTGCATTTGAGATGTCAAATTTTGATAACTATACTCCACAAACTATTGAATCTGCATTCAAGTCACAAATGGTCATCAAAAAATCAAGGAGAGAAAAGAAATATGTGAGCAGTGAAAGTGACACTTCAAATGATGATCTAGAAGAGATTAAGGCACTTATGGCAAGGAGACTAGCCAAAGGAAAAGGAAAATTCAGAGGTAAACTTCCTATTATTTGTTTTTCTTGTAACAAAGTTGGTCATATTGCTGCTAGATGTCTTGATAAGAATGAGAAAGATAAAAGAAGAGACAACAAGTACAAAGACAAAAAGGATGATCGAGACTACAGAAAGTACAAGGATTACAAAGGAAAAGGTAAGAAATCTTGTTATATAGCTGAAGAAGCCTGTGACAATGAATCTAATAAATCTGATGAAAATGATATAGAAGTTGTGTATGTTGCAATGAGAGATGATTCTGATGATGATGAGAAAATTACACTAATTTCTTATATTAGTAAAGGTGATCATTGTATTAATGACATTGGTTGTTCACATCACATGACTGGTGATAAGGACAAATTTGAAACCTTAGATCAATGTAAAGTTTGATATGTTAAGTTTGGTAATGATACACCTTGTAGAGTTAAAGGGAAAGGATCAATTCAACTGACTGACAAGATTAGATGTGATGATGTGTATTGGGTTGATGATCTTAATTATAACTTGTTGAGTGTTTCATAGCTAAACACTTCTGGTTACAGAGTTTAATTCCATCACGGGAAAGAAAAGATCTATGATGCCAATGGAGAATTAGTTGGAAGTGGTGAGAAAAATAGAGGTAACTTATTTTATCTAGACTTAGCTGAAGAGACATGCTTGTTTGCATAATATAATGATGTTTGGTTATGGTATAAGAGGCTATGTCATGTTAACTTTGATAACTTGGTAATCATAAGTAAATTGAAAAAGGTTATAGGGTTGTCTAAGTTAAAGAAACCTGAGAATGCAATGTGTAAGCAATGTCAATTGGGAAAAATGACTAAATCTAGCTTTAAGAGAAAATCTCATACTTCTGAGAATATTTTGGAACTGGTTCATACTAACCTTTGTCGACCTATTGGTGAGAAAAGTTACTGTGGAGACAAATATTTTATTCTATTTGTAGATGACTACTCTAGGATGATGACTGTTATGTTTCTTAAAGAAAAATCTGATACATTTCAGTTATTTAAGTGGTACTTGGCAAAAGTTGAAAAGGAAATAGGTAAGAGTCTGAAATGTCTGAGATCTGATAGAGGAGGTGAGTTCATTTCTAATGAGTTTAACAGGTTTTGCAATGACCAAGGGATAAAAAGATAGATGTCCACACCTAGGACACCACCACAGAATGGTATAGCTAAAAGAAGAAATTGATCTATCATGGATTGTGCTAGAACATTAATGATGGAGAAAAATGTTGCACAAAAATATTGGAGAGAAGCTGTAAGTACAATAGTCTATACCTTGAATAGAGTACAAATCAAGAAAGGTACAAATGCTACACCTTATGAGCTATGGTATGGGTATACACCTACTATAAGTTATTTCAAAGTCTTTGGGAGTAGATGTTTTATATTGAAGGATAATAGAAATGGTAAACTTGATGCTAAAGGAGAAGAAGGTATATTTCTTGGAGATTCTACTAAGAGTAAAGCATATGAGTGCTTGAATTCTAACACTAACAAAATTGCGGAAAGTGAAAAATGTTAGAATTGATGAATATGCAAAAATAAATGAAGCTGAAAGCATGATTGAGCCTAAAATTTATAGATCATTCACTTATCCTGAAGAGGGGGATTCTAAATAAACTAAAAATGAAGTTGTCGAGCAACAGTCTGCACCTGCCGAGACACAGAAATAAATTGTCAGGCAACAAGAGGTGACTATTGAGCTATTTGATGGAGATGTCGAGTCACAATTTCAACCTGAACTGAACATGAATGATCAAACTGAAGCTGAGAAAGAGCCTACTTTGGCAAAATACGTGAGAAGGCACCATAAACCTGATCAAATCATAGGAGCAAAGGATTCTATAGTTATGAAAAGAAGCAAATTAAGAGAAGACACATGTTTTCTATGTGATTTTGAGCCTAAGACAGTAAAATATGCTTTAGACAATGAAGACTGGATTCAAGCCATGAATGAAGAGATAGACCAGAACAACACATGGACACTAGTACTGAGGCCTAACAACAAAAATGTAATTAGTACTAAGTGGGTATTCAGAAACAAGTTGAATGAATATGGAGAGGTAACAAGGAATAAAGCAAGACTGGTATGCAAAGGTTATGCACAAGAGGAAGGAATTGACTATGGAGAGACATTCACCCCAGTTGCAAGAATGGAAGGTGTAAGAACTCTACTTGCATATGCAGCCTACAAAGGATTTAAAGTTTATCAAATAGATGTGAAGTCAGCATTTCTAAATGGGATATTAGAAAAGGAAGTATATATTGAGAAAGTTGATGCATTTATTGACCCAAGCAAGAGGAACATGGTTTGCAGATTGCACAAGGCATTATATGGACTGAAACAAGAACCCAGAGCATGGTATGAAATATTGCACAATTATTTGATAAAGATTGGATTTGCAAGAACAATTGACAACAACAATCTATATTTGAAGACAGAACAAGGTAAAGGAATTTTATTGGATGAAATTTTTGTTGATGACATCATATTTAGTGGACAATATATGATATGCAAAGCATTTGCAAAAGAGATGCAAACTAAATTTGAAATGTCTATGTTTGGTGAGATAAAGTTCTTTGTTGGTTTACAAATAAATCAAATGAAGAATGGTATCTATATTACTCAATCAAAATATGTCAAGGAGATACTGAAAACTTGTGGTATGGAAGATTCAAAACTAGTGAGTACACCCATGGCTATTGGACATAAGTTGACAAATAATGATGATACAAAAGAGGTAAATCAAACACTGTACAGATCAATAATTGGCAAGCTACAATATGTTGTACACAGTAGACCTGATATTGCATTAGCAACTGGAATTGTTGCTATATTTTTTGCTAATCCAAAAGAGACACATATAATGGTAGTGCAAAGAATTCTGAGATATTAGAAAGGTACAGAAGATTATGGCCTATATTAAAAAATGAATGACAAGTTTGAACTCAGAGTCTATACTGATTCTGACTGGGCTGGTAATGTGGATGATAGAAAAAGCACCATAGGAGGAGCATTTCTTTTGGGGAAAATATTAGTTTCTTGGACAAGCAAGAAATAGAATTGCACCTCACAATCTACAGCTGAAGTTGAGTATGTGGCAGCAGTAGTTAATTGTTCAAACATTGTGTGGTTGAAGATACTACTGAAAGGTATGAAGGAGAAGATCTCATAACCAGTTGTCATATATTGTGATAACATGAGTGCCATTAATATTTCTAAAAATTCTGTAATGCACTCTAAGACAACACATATATCTATCAAGTATCATTACTTGAGGGAGCTAGTTCAAGACAAGGAAGTGAGACTGGAATATGTACATACTAAGGAATAGTTGGAAGACATATTTACAAAAGTATTACCCAAGGATGCTCATGAGTATCTAAGAGGTAAATTAGGGGTGATTCCCCTAGCAAAGGCTAACTAGTTCTGAATGGTACTGTTGCATCAAATGTTTTAATCAGAACACTTGACACATTGATGCACAGTGAGTCACATTTTTAGGATGCCGCCTAAAAACTGTGAAGTAGAAGACAAGAACAGGAAAGAAGATCAGTCATAAATAAAGATGACAGGAACAACATGATAAAAAGATTAGAACAAGATGAATCTGCATAATGAAGATGTCAACATCTTTGGCATTGTTGTCAAAAAGGGAGATTATTGCTAAAACAAATGATTCATAAAAACAACAGATATGAGGGAGATATTACTGAAAGAGGGAGCTGCACATGCAACAAAAAACATTTCAGTGTGATTATAGACACAGAGGGAGTCAAAATGAAGCTAAAGAAATTAATGAAGATTTTTTCATATCAAGGAACACACTTTTTTTGGATTGTATGGTAACTTTGGTTGGAAATTATTGTTTTACAGTTTAGTGTTGCCATCAATGCCAAAGAGGGAGATTGTTGGAAAGATTGCTACAATGTAGACAATTGTTATTTTGTCATTGATGTCAACCCTTAACTAGTGAGACTATTGCTATATGTTTGAGTACCATATCTATTGATTGATGAAGATTTGAATAATAGGGTAACAAGAAGACCGAGGAAAAGGTTGAGTTATGAGTATACACCAAGGTACTTGATCATTTGGCACTTTGGCAAAGTGATATGTTGTTTATCTTTCACTGACAGTTCACTAGAAGGTCGATGTTGAGCAAAGAAAAGTTGATGATGAGAAAAGAAAAAGGTGGTGCCAAGTAAAGCAAAGATGATGTCGAGCGCTAGTGAAATGTCGAGGTAGACAGATAAATCTGAGCAACAGTATTTTAGTAATTGATGAGATTTGAGATCTCTGACTGACATAATTGATTTTATTGGGATATGTATTGTTAATTAAGATTGGTCCACACTTATTTAATGCATGGGAAACCATTATTAGCACATGGATTCAATGTTTAATTAATGACTGTATTGGAGAAGTAAATAAAATGTAGTGATGGAAAGATCCATTGGATTTGACCTAACCTAAGATCTACGATCTTGATTAAGTGGAAAAAGATCTATTTGACCTAGATGAAGGCATATAATATAACCTATAGAGGTTATTTTCATTGTGTCCAAGTGTAAGGAGAAGTTGTATGCAAAATTATTGCATGGTTAATTGACTGATTGGCAAGACCTAGCAAAGAAGGCTAAGCAGAGAAGCAGAGAGAGATTGCTTGATGGATTTCCAAGAAAATATGAAGTTTGAGATGAAAATGGAGGCCACTCAATGAATTAGCATTAGAGCTGAAATTGGATCAGGATTTGCAAAGTAAGTTGTATGTTTCAGATCACACCTGCTAATTACTTTCTAACCATTGTATCAGTTCAAATCCTTTAACCAGGTTGACCTAGTAGTCATTGTGTAAATCCTTTGAATAAGGTGACATCAAGATTGGAATGTTCTAAGTCCTCTAACAAGGCCACTCCTGACAAGGTGATTAAATCCTTTAACCAGGTCACATTTGACAGTGTGTTTTGTAACCTTTAACAGGGTTGGCTCCTAACAAAGGTCACTTAAGAAGAGTGAAATTTTGGTAGCATGTTACTAGTGGTTTTTCCCATATTGGGTTTCCACATTAAATCATGGTGTCAAAATGTGTGAATGTTTATGTTGTGTTTTACTGTTAAGTTTCTGTAAGCTTAT
>MU224820.1:1779015-1804131 GCA_018584345.1 Thuja plicata
CCCATATTGGGTTTCCACATTAAATCATGGTGTCAAAATGTGTGAATGTTTATGTTGTGTTTTACTGTTAAGTTTCTGTAAGCTTATTTCATTAGTACAATAAACTACACACTTTTGTTGTTTATTGTTGCCGAGTAGATCTGAGTTGTTGAAGTGGTATAAAGTTTTATATGGGCACATCTAGACCTCAGGATAAATAATTTACCCCACTCTCAGTTATTCTAAATTCATTCTAACAGAATGAGATAAGATAAGCTATTAGTAGCCTAATCTAATAAAATACTAAAAAACACCTAAGTTTACCTTAAGTGAATAAAGTAATAAGGACCTCATTATAGAATTGATTAGATAATTTACTAATTACTCCAATAGTAGGTGTAATTATACTATCAAACATTATTCTAGAATCTTAATATTGTTGATACTCCTACAAAGACATAGCTTGATATCTTAATTCTATATTCTCAATAGCTAAATAATGCCTTTGGTTTACTTTGGAGTGTGATATTTTCTCCCAAAAGGTTATTTTTCCATGCAAATTATCTTTTCATAGTATATATTTTTCATACACTTTTCTATAACTCTATGAGCTTTTAATTTACACATGTCCCTCCCCTTAAAGGTTAGTCTAAGAAGTGTTCCTACATCATTTCTTCCTTTAATAATACTATTTGTATTAGGAAATTTATTAGGTTATGTTACTTTAAATTGAGTTGAGAGACAATTTATGCTATTATCTATTTATATTGTATCATTAATTTAAGAAAAGTTTATCCCACAATATTTACTATAATGCAACATTTCTATTTAAAAGAATAATGTTCCACCAAATGATGAGATGTATACTTGAAAGACTTGAAAGAGTGTTTTTTTAATTTAAAGAATACGGTTCTATGAAAGGTGGAGTAATCACTCAAAATAATAAGGTTTTATCAAAAGGTAGGGTATCTACTCAAAAGAGAAGATTTTATATATGAGTGAATATTGTCTCTACAAAAAGTTAGGTTATGTACTTGAAAGAATAAGAGTTATATCTAAAAGTATAAAGGTTTTCTATGGGTGATATATGACATTCTTAGTAGTTTTTGTGTTATACTATTATATGTTGAGAATATCTTGATGCTATTCTAGGACTGTCCTTATACCTTTAGGAGCACCTAGTTGATATTTCTTGTTAATGAGGATGCCAAGTGGTAACACGTTGTATGTGTTGTTGAGATTATCATGAATTATGCTTCTAGTATTATCATTGTCTTCTGATCAACTTATTTATGTTTCACTTTTATATATATTATATGTTTTCTTTAACCTTGATTTAGTTTTTGCATGGCTTAGTTATTATTGTGTTTTCTATTCTTGAATTATCTATTCTCTATGTTAATTTATAGTAGTTAATTAGGGACTATGGATCTATGAGAAAGTAAGAGGTTATGCCAAGGTTGTTAGGAATTCATGTAGTATAGCTTACATAGAATTTATATTTGAGATGGTTGATAATTTTAAGAAAGATTAAATTGAATTATTTTTGTTATCATAATAAGGGTGCAAGCTATGTAGACATTTGGAAGTGTTGCGCACATTCTTTCTTGATCAAAGATTGTTGATCTTGATTACTTATATTTTTAGTTATGAAGTTTTGTAACACTTTGGGATTATGCTTAAGGCATGTTATATTTATTTTATATCATTGAAATGTACCATAAAAGTGGAACATAATAGTTAGTTTAAATTTGAATTATGTTTAGTGAATGTGTAGAAAAAGATAAAATAAGATAATAAGATAATATTAAATATTGTGGTTAATACTTCAAGGTTCTTTGATCATTTATTGATCACTTGAAGTTAAATTAATGGATGGGAAGGATATGATTCCTTTTATGTGCAGGTAGATAATTCCTTCGCTATGAATGAAAAGAGGTTGGAGGGAGTGTTTGTGGCTAGCTAGAGAGAGATTGGAAGGAGGATTTTTGGCTAGAAAGCATTATTCTTTTATATTATAATTAGACTAGTAATGTGGGAAAATACAGTTGACTAGATTGTATGGTAAAAATATGAAGCTAGATCTATTTACCACTTACATTGGAAGGAGAATGGTCCACTTGGATCAAGATATTTGGGCAAAAAATTAATTTGATGGTCCTCACTATGAAATTGTGGAAAGAGAATGCAAGATCTACAATGAGATATGGTGAAAAGATGACATTTGTATGGACAACAAAAAAGAAAAATAATAGATAGATTTTGGAAAAATATCCAAGATGTACAAACAAAGACTAACCTATGATTCAATTTTTGTGCAAAATCAAGGGGACTATGTTGGTTGGTGTGATTTTCTCCCATGATGGGGTCGGGTGGGGTGACTTGCTCTTTGTAGTTGATGAAAAAATGACTTGTAGGATCTCTAAATATTTGTTTTGTATCTTTTCTCATGATTCTACCACCTATTCCAACACATACAAAAGAGAGAAAATGTTGCGAAGAAAAAAAATTCCTAAGTCAAACCTTATTTTAGGAAATAATCTTGAAATTGGAATGAATTGAAATAAAAATTAAAATGTGTTGATGCATAGAAAAGGCTAGATATGAGAAGTGAAATATCTTATACCTTGTTGATGCAATATTCTTTGAATTTAATCATAAGTTTTGATGAAATAACATGACTCCACAAGACCTAGAAGGAAATGTCTACTTGGCAATCAACACCTCCTTGAAGATTCGTGACATGGCTTAACCTTCTCCTGTGGATTAGGTTAAATCTGGCATTTTTATCGAGCATTTATAGTTCAAGATTTTGCAATAGAAAATGATTCCAAAAATTGGTATCAGAGCCTTGGGTCATGGGTTCGAGTCTCCCTTCAATGGGTGTTGAGGGGGAGATTGTTGACTTCGTGGTCAGCACCTCCTTGGATATTTGTGACATGACTTAACTGCTTCCTATGGTTCAAGTTAAATATGGCATTTTTATTAAGAATTGGTAGTTCAAGGTTTTGGTGCAATGAAAAATTACTCCAATAGGAAAATCATGAACACATGCTTTCACTAAGGTTTTTGAAGCTTTCCACAATGTTAGATCTGAAGAAGAAGGCTTTGAATGCTTGATAATTTGAGTGCTTCCTTGATTCATTGATGATTAAATGGGGGGTAAATTTATTTTGTACATATCCCTAACATTTTAGGGTATTAATTTCAAAAAATTCTAAAGTGGACTTAAAATTACCTCTCCCACAAGTCAGACCCCAACTGGTGGGACTAGGTTACCCTAGGTAACATAGTCCCTCAATAAAGGCCAAAATTTGGACTTCAGATCCATAATGTTGAGAAGAAGCCATAAATTTAGTTGGAATTGAGTTCGGATGTCGGGACTAGATGAAAGAGGCCATGCATACTGAAATATGGCCTAGGAGAGCCAAAAATTGCATAGGGATGCAATTTAATATGCTACATTTTGATAATCCTTAAAGGATCAGAAGTTGTCATTAGTATACAAGCAAACAGTTTTGGTCGGTCATGATCACCGAGAGACATAACTCACTGAGAAACAACATTCACTTATTAGAGTGGTCACCAAGATGTTTTCAACATTGATCAGTATATCAAATGGGTACCAGTCCACAAAGAAATCACCAAGCACCAGTCTACACCGAGAGACAACATTTCAACGAAAAAAGTGGATCTCAAACTATACGTCAGCTAAAGCACTTTAGTATTTAAAATATCTTTTTGCTTAGCTAGATAACCATTTCTTGTGGATCAAGAAAAGTGTAAATGATGGATTTAATTATTTTAACTGATTGTATTCATGCAAACTAGGAGATCAAGGTCAAGTTGTAAACCTTTGATCTTAGAGTTTTTTCAAGAAAAGTGTGAAACCTAATTAGGTCAAAATCTTGTATATATAGATGTATTAACCAATTAATACAATGATGATTGTAGCTTCCAAGGACATCTATGGATCAGACAAAGGTTTTGATGTAGAGGGATAGATAAAGAAGAATTCAGCTATGAAGAACTACATTCAAGGCTATCGAGAAGAACAGAGGTATTATCCATCACAATAGGTGATACATATATTTTGTGAACTTAGTGAATATGTAATCAGAAATAGAAGATTGCAAGAAATTAGGTCATACATATTTTGTTAATCTCTAACAATTGTAGCAAGTAGTTAAATCCTTTAAGAAGGTGGACTTAACAATCTTTATGTAAATCTCTTAATCGAGTGCACACATACATTGTGTTGCTAAAATATATTAACCGGGTAGACTTAACAATTCTAACATGTTACTTATAACATGGTAAGATCATTAGAAGTGAACACAACTTGTAGCCCTAATAGGTACCTTCCATTTTGCAGATAGTGATGGGTTTCATCCCCACCGCATTTTTTACTTTCTAACATGGGTTTCTGCGTTATCAAATACTTGTGTCATGAGTTAATGAGTTTTATGAATGTTTCAATGTTTATTTACATGCATTTACATTTATGCTATGATATTGCATACATGAAGTAGAGAAGCTACAATGGTCAGTTATATAAGTAACGAGTACTAAAGGTTAATTGATAAAAGTTTTAAGGGTACAGATTCACCCCTCCCCTCTTAGTACACACCCTTCCATTATTCCAAAAATTGGTATCAGAGATAGATCTCTTATTTGGAAAAGTTTAAATCACTTGACAGAAAAAATATACAATGGAAAGGTATAAGCTTGATAAAAATATTGAGAATCGGAAGTTGCAAATATAGATTTTATTTGAGCAATACAAAGAGGCAAGAAACAAAATGAAAGAGCTATTGGCTAAAAGAAAATTCATGGCATCTCGCTACAATGAAACTAACTATCATGAAGAAGAGTTACCTAACCTATTTGATTCATCTGGATCTAGATCTGGCAGTACATCTAACACATTTGAAGGAAGAATTGAAAATTTAAATGAAATCAATCAACATCTGAATGAATAAGTGAAAGTACTACAAATCAGTCAAGAGACACAGATGGTAAGAATGATTGATGTTATGAATAATGTAAGACAATCTGAACAAGAAAGAACTTTTTTTATTGATACCAGGAGAAAGATTATTGAAAATTTGCAAGAAAAATAATCTGAGATACAAAGACTTACTAAGCATCACATTGAGATCACCAATAAAATATTTCTTATGAGTCATGAGGCCAACCAAGTGAACATGGAACTTACTAGAAAATTTTAAGTTATTGGTGAAAAAAAAGAAGAAAATGAGAAACTAAAGATGTATAGTCATAAAATGGAAGAACTTCCATTTTGGAATGGTTTAGCCCTCTGAGTAAGTGATTTGGGGTCATGGAAAGTTCCTTTAATGGGTCTCTAACTTGGATCTATCTTTTACCCCTGTCCTTCTCTCTTTTCCACTTCTCTCCGGCCTATTTCTGGCACCCTGATCTACAAATCTGAGTTCCTTGACCTCAGGGTCAAGGTCAACCTTTTAGTTCAAGGTCAACATTGACCCTCACCTAGGTCACAATCAAAATTGACCCTGACCTAGGTCAGAGTCAACCTTGACCTTGACCCAGGGTCAAAATTTCAAGTTTCTGGGGTTTCTGGATGTCGGGCTTCGGAAAGATTTAATTCCCACTTCCGTGTCGGTTGTTTTGGTCTTCAAGGCAAGGACCCTTGAAATTATATTTAATATAGGTCCACTTCTAAGGGTATAGGTCTAATTGGAATTTAATTATCATATGTAGGCCTCTCTAGAATATTGTGCCCTAGATTGGTATATAAGGAAGCTTTCTCCTCTCATTTTCTCTAAGCATAAGTAAAAACCATCTAAGACTTGAAAAAGGAAACTCTATGCATGATCTATTGAAGAAATAATATACTCTCAAGAATTAAAGAATTCAATCATTCAAAGACATTCAAGAATTCAATTCATCAAGGAGATCCATTGGTAGCCATTGAAGGATTCAAGCTCTATGGATCCCTCTTGTTGAAGATTTCTCCATCCACATCCATGCAAGCCTCTTCCTATTCCAAGATCCATCAATATTTGTGTTGAATATCTACAAGAAATTTATTTGAGGAAACCTAAATCCTACATTCTACATTCATTTGGTGTGTACATACTTTTGGATCCAAGGATTCAAATCCACCACAAGGGTTTCTATACAAGCAAGGTGAATTGGTTTATTTTCTTTGTTTATTTATGCAATTTTAATTATAATTTAAGGCTGATTCCAAAATAGGGATTTACAAAGGAAAACCCCTNCCCCCCCCCCCCCCCCCCAACAAACAAAACCATTTTTATTGCAGGTACAGGTTTGGGAAAGCATATTCAAGTGTAGATTTGGATACCCTTTTCGACAAACTTTTGGGATCCGAAAACATATTTTCTATCAGACTCTACAGGTCAAGGTTGACTTTCTATTGTGGGGCAGGATCGACTTCTATTTTGGGTCAGGATCAACATTCTATTTTGGGTCAAAATTTATCTGAGCCAAATCTAGAAAAGATTTATGGGTTTTCTCCGTCTCTGTGTTTCTATGCCCGATCCGGTTGTAGAACTTCTAGAAACTCAGTACAGACACCTGAAAATAGAATTCTTTAGATCTGTCATATTTTGGGGTTAGTACTTGTCTTAAATTAATTTCAATTAAGATCTTAATCATTTCAAATCTATTATATTCTTCATCCATTATTCAAAATTGTAAGACTTTCTTCTTTCTTCTTATTTTCGATCGATTGATGGATTTGTGCATTAACCATTTCCTTACGGTTGATCAAAGTGGATCTTTCCTTGGTAAAATTTGGGGCTAGGAAGGGGATCTTATCTTCTCCTCTATAGTATCAACACCACATTATCCATTCCATCCATATACATTCAATACTTTCTATAACCCTACATTTTTATATCTTACATTTTGGTGAACCCGCAATAAACAACTCTTTATTTTTGGTGTTAGATTTACATTTCATGCTAGATATTGCATACATATTAGATTAGCCTTATTTTATGTTCTTTCATTTACATTTTATTTTTTTATTTCATTTAAATTGGATTGGTGTATGAGCTTTACTACCTCTAATCCTACTTATAATATTCCAGTTAGAAGAAGTTGCAGACTTATGGATTTCTTTGATCTTGAGTCTTCCTCTCCTTTCCATAGGATCTTGAATGAAAATTTTATCACTCATTATTCCAATCCTTCTATGAATCATAATGCTTCTCACTCATCTCATGATGAGGATGATGCTTTAAGAGTTCCTCCTGAACAATTCCAAAAACTATCAACTGAACTTGATAAAATGGGAAATTGGCTTGTTCAAGAAAATCATTTAATCGATATTCTATTCAAGATATAGAGGCTCTTAAGAAGGCTCTTAAGAAATTCCTTTGTGATATTGATCAAGGTGTTAATCTCTTGTGTGGTATTACTCATCTTGTGCATTTAAATGTTAAACCTTTATCTCAAGGGGCTCAAAATTTAGGATTTACTTCCCCCGTCACTAGTGTGGGACCTTCTTTGGTTCCTTTACCTAGTAATCCTACTTATGCTCCTCCTTTAGTGACTACATCTCTTACATTTTCCAATCCTCTAGCTTTGAATCTTCCACTTCCATCTCTTCATGCGAGTGTTCCACCGGTGTCTTTACCTACCTCACAACCTTCATACTATAGTGTTCCTTTTTCTTATTCCAATCCTCTTCCAATTGTGGTTCCAAATGTTCCACTGGTTGCGTCTTATATTCCTTCCACTTCATACACTTTTCCTAGTGTTCCTAATGTTTCTATGACACCTATTTCTTCTAATGATTCCACAATCATTAGTTTGGCTCAAACTATGTCATCTTTACAACAACAACTTGCATCTTTAACTCAATCCAAGTTTAGCATTCCTACATGTGACATGCGTAGTCCTTTATCCCTAGACATTATTCATTCTCACGTCCATCAACAAGCCGATATGCCTTGCCTTGAGAATTACAATGGTAAGGGAAATCATGTCACTCATGTTAAAACATTTAAAATCCTTTGTAGTGATTATGCTCATGACCATAGGATTTTGGCTAAGTTTTTTTATATAACCTTTCATGATAAGGCCTTGCAATGGTATTGTTCTTTACCCCCTTATTCTATTGATTCTTTTCTAAAATTTGCTAATACCTTTATTCAACAGTTCCAAAATAACATTGGTCTACAAGCTTCCTTAACTGATTTGATGCATTGTAAACAAAATACTACGGAAAAAATGACTGAATTTATTGGTAGATTTAAGCATTTGTATGCTCAAATTTCTTATCATGTCTTGATATTGATATTCAACATATGTTTATTTCAAATTTGCAAAAGGATATTAGAGATAAGATTCTGCTTACTGAATTTACCTATTTTCAACAACTTTATGTAGCACTTCATCATTATTAATTACAAGTGAGTCAATTTGAGAGAAACACTCTAATGGCTCATGTTCCAGTTGATAAGATTGAATCTTCTCCTAATCCCAACAAGTTTCAGAAGCCTAACAACTATGTCAAAATAAATAAACAAGCAAATGCAGTTGCTGATCAAGTTGTTGTTGCATCCCACAATGCCACTTTTGCATCCACTGCTTTTCATTTAAATCGTATGTTTACTCCTCTTTCAGAATCTTTACATTATATTATGAGTAAATTGTAAAGTGCTAATATTATTACTTTGCCTCCTATTCAACCTTTTCTCCCTACTACAATGGCATCCAAATCTTTTGATCCAAAAGCCTTTTGTCAATATCATCATCACCATGATCATGATACTGAGAAGTGTTATTCTATAACGCATAAGGTTCAAGACTTAATTGATTCTAATACTTTAACTATTGATAATTTTGATGGTAGTGGGAACAAATTTGTCTCTCCTCCTAATCAAAATCTCCATATGTATATGAATCCTTTACCTACACATGATACTAATACCATTGTTCAACCATCTTTTGTGGATATTGTTTATGATTCAAAGATGGATGATCTAAACCATATTGTTAACCATGTAGTTTGTGTTGTTTCATCTCAACCTACTATTCAAGATCCTTCACCTCCATCTCAACTTCAAATTCCACCTGAACCTAAAATGAAACATCACTGAAGAAAATAGTTTTATGAAGAACTTACAACATGATTATAATGATACATCGGATGTTTGGATTCAAACTTGTATGGTTTTCTCTATCCATCATTTGGTTCTATTACCTTACCTATTGAACTTTGTGGTAAAGTTATGCACACTACCTTTGTTGTTGTCCCTACTTCTGATCAGTTTCAAGTTAAGTTGGGTTTGCCTTGGTTGACTTCCATGTGTGCCATTGCTTCTCCTATCCACAAGTGTATTAAGTTTATTCATGATGAATAGGTGAAAATGATTAATCATAGTTCATATCAACCTTCTATGCCTACGGATTGTGCTACCCCTGACTTCTTTTGGCCTTAATTACGTAATTCATGTCCTCCTCAGCCTGATAACCTTTTTTCGCTCATATCAAGCCTATAAACATCGCAAGATTATTGAGTTAAGTATGCCTCAGATCGATCTTAACTATGGTGTTTTTCCTATGCCTTCTATACCTCCTTTATCTATTAATTCTAGTTATGTTAATCAAACTCCTACTATCACTTTTCAGCTTACTGAGAGTCCTACTAATCCTCCTATAGAACCTGTGAAGGAACCAGTTGTTGTTCCTCCTAGTTCTCAACATATTTCAAACAAGAAAAAATGTAACAAATCTGCCAATGAATGTCATAAGAAGCATTGAGATAATGCTAGGGCCCATGCCTCTATTCTTCAGAATTCTTTACCTTCTTTTGACCAGCCTATGCCTGATGTGTTGGAGGAATTTAATATTAATAATGATGTTAAGATTAATGATTATGATGATTCTATTCGCATATTATATTCTATTTTTATTAATCTTGATGAGGAAGATACTCTTGATGATTCTATTGATGCTAATGATGAATATGAGACTATTGATCTTGATATTGATTTACCTCATATTCTTTCCACACAACTGATAATTATGCCTAGTATCAAACATCACGATTCTCAAGAGGATCCTTGTTTGGAACTGGCTATTATTCCTACTGTGTTGAATATAGTCCCTCTTGCGAGTTTCCCCCCTTCCCTAAATGATATAAATCGAGATAGGGAGAGTAGGTGATGCGCTTGATTGGTTTGTCCCTCATGATAGCCTTTTATGTGTTTTCCTATTGTATTGTTCTTCTCCCATTATGTATTTACTAAATGTTTGTTAGATTATTTTATATGACCCTTGTTACTTTGTTGGTGCAAGGTGATAAAGGAATCAAACCTATTGTACAATTCTTCTATATGTATCTCTATTCTTCTATATATATTGTTTCATGGTATGTTGTACCTATTCTATTGTTCATAAATTTTTTCCTTGTGTAATCCGTTTGGATTTGCGACATGGTAGCACTGATTCTATTTGGTCTCCATGTTGTGGTTTGAAAAGACTCTTCTTCGTAACTCTTGTGTTTTCTTTCCTCCATTGTGATTGTAGTTCTACTTTCTTTAGAAAATGACGTCGATTTATTTGCAATAATATCATATCTATGTATACATATTATCTTATGATCATACTAACCCCATGGTAGGTAGATCCCTTGTGTTCTTTGTATGTTTATGTGGTATTTCCCTTGGTTTGTCTTCACTTGTGTGCATCTCATAGTGGAAATGTAATCAGTGGAGTTGTTTATGTTTTCGTCAAAGCCTTTTCTCCTATTAAAGTGTTAGAAATGAATTTAATGTGGAGGCATACATTCTACGCACATTTTTGCACACATGCACTTTCAAAATATTTTCAAAACTTAAAATGTTTCTCCCTTTATGGATTAGAGACTAATCCTTAAGGCATGGATTTTTACCTTATAGGATCTCTTGATCCCTCCAGTTTCAATTTACAATGTTTTCATCCCTTAAGGAAAAAAGTGTCCTTAAGACTGGATCTTTCTATATGTTGACTTTTCTCTTTTGGAGTAGAATATTCCTAAGATTAAAACCTTCATGGGTTGACTAGTGAGTAGCCACATTCACTAGGCGGTTCAACTCCATCTTTCTAGTTGCACTTCTTTTTCCTTGTGTGATTCACAATGAGGCATAGGTTCTCATTGGGAGAGGTAATCACACCCTCTCTTTTTATCTTTGACTGGTGTTGTCTCTCTTATCATGACCTTAGGGTTGATAAAGACTTAATTCCCTAGGGACTTGAGGATTCCTTGATCCCTTTTGATTTCAATAAGATTATCTTCTCTTTATGATCTCCTTTACCAAGATTTTGCATCCAGTACATACTCTTGCTAAAGTGGGGGCTAAATGTATGTCAAAAAATGGAAGCACTTCCATTTTGGACTTTTTTATCCCTTTGAGTAAGTTTTTTGGGGTCATGTCAAGATCCTTGAATGGGTCTCTGACTTGGATCTAGCTTTTACCCATGTTCTGCCCCCTTTTCCACTTCTCTCCGGCCTATTTCTGGCACCCTGATCTACAAATCTAAGCTCCTTGACCTCAGGGTCAAGGTTGACCTTGACCCTAACCTAGGTCAAGTTCAACCTTGACCCTGACCTAGGTCAGAGTCGACCTCGACCCTGACCCAGGGTCCAAATTTCAGGTTTCTAGGGTTTTCGGATGTCAGGCTTCGGAAAGATTTAATTCCCACTTTTAGGTCGATTGTTTCGATCTTTGAGGAAACAACACTATAAATTATATTTAATATAGGTCCACTCTAAGGTTATAGGTCTAATTGTAATTTAATTCTCCTATGTAGGCCTCTTTAGAAGATTGTGCCCTAGATTGGTATATAAGGAAGTTTTCTCCTCTCATTTTCTCTAAGCATAAGTAACAACCATCTAAGACTTGAAAAAGGAAAATCTATGCATGATCTATTTAAGAAATCATCTACTCTCAAGCATTAAAGAATTCAAGAATTCAAAGACATTCAAGCATTCAATTCATCAAGGAGATCCATTGGTATCCATTGAAGGATTCAAGCTCTATGGAGCCCTCTTGTTGAATATTTCTCCATCCACATCCATGTAAACCTCTTCCTATTCCAAGATCCATTCAAGATTGGTGTTGAAGATATACAAGAAATTTATTTGAGACATCCTACATTCTACATTCTACTTTCTACATTCATTTGGTGCATACATACTTGTGGATCCAAGGATTCAAATCCGCCACAAGGGTTTCTATACAAGCAAGGTGAATTGGTTTATTTGCTTTGTTTATTTATGAAATTTCAATTATACTTTAAGGTTAATTCCAAAACTGGGGTTTGACCAAGGCAAACCCCTCCCCCCCAACAGAAAAAACTATTTTTCTTGTAGGTAAAGGTTTAGGACAACAGATTCAAGTGTATATTTGGATACCCTTTTCAAAAAACTTTTAGGATTCAGAAACATATTTTCCGTCAGAATTTGTTGGTCAAGGTCAACTTTCTATTTTGGGTCACGATCAAATTTCTATTCTGGATTAGGATCGACATTCTTTTTTGGGTCAAAATCAACCTGAGCCAGATTTAGAAAAGATTTCTGGGTTTTCTCCATCTTTATGTTTCTATGCCTGATCTAGTTGTAGAACTTCCAGAAACTCAGTACAAACACCTAAAAACAACATTCTTCAAATTTGTGATATTTTGAGGTTATTACATGTCTTTAATTCATTTCAATTAAGGTCTTAATTAGTTCAACTCTATTATATTATTCATCCATTATTTGAAATTGTAATAATTTCTTCTTTCTTCTTATTTCTGATCGGTTGATGCATTTGTGCATTAACCATTTTCTTATGGTTGATCAAAGTGGATCTTTCCTTGGTGAAATTTGGGACTAGGAAGGGGATCTTATCTTATCCTCAATACTATCAACACCACATTATCCATTCCATCCATAGACATTCAATATTTTCTATAACCTTACATTTTTATATCATACAGAAGCATGAAGCGAAGATTCAACAATAGCATAATTATATGATCAAGAAAGTTGAAGATAGTACTAAAAGAACGGATAAATTTTTGAATGGATAAAGAAGACTCAACAACAATACCAGTTTAGGGTATACTGAGTATGACGAATCATCAAACCGAGTTAATAAAAGGAATGTCTACACAAATCCAAGACCAAAGAAACATTCATGTAATCACTATGGAAAACCAAGCCACACATCAAATGTTTGCAAGAGAAAAGAAAAAGGTATTCATAAAAGTACTTCTACATTCATAGGTAATTGTTATAACTATAACAAGCAAGGACACAAAGCACATGAATTTAGATCTAAGCTGAGAAAACCAAAGAAGAAATATTACATGGAAAAACATTGTTCTACTTGCAACAACCATGGCCACACATTTCATGAATGCATAAAAAAGATAAAGCAAGTATGGAAACCCAAAGAACAAGAAAATGCATATCAACCGAGAAGAGTCAGTAATACATATGTCTGGGATTACAACACTTGTGTAAATTGCACAGCATGTGGTAGATATGGACATATAGCTACTAATTGTATGAGGAAAAGGATAACAAGATCTATAAACTGGACTAACCCTGGAATGGCATGCTTACACTGTCATAAGGTTGGTCACTTAAGAAAGGGCCACAAAGACCGAGTGACAAAGTCAAGCACTTTTGCAAATGGAAATACTATTGAAGACATTAGGAGAATGAGAAATCAAATGTGGAGGAGACCTTCAAATAATGATAATGTTGGACCAAGCACTATAGTTGGTAACACCTCATCTAATGGATCAGGTGATTCCACCACCCCCACCTAAGCAATACAAGTATGGAACTACACTCTACAAAGCTGTATTTTACATCAGCTCCTATATTCATTAAGAATATGCCAAATTATCATGAATGAAGATGCACTATGGTATTGCATGTTATGTTATGTGAATCTAGTATGGTCACTCAATATGAGCCAAGCATAAACTACACATTGGTAAACATATTGAAGATAACCAAGTTGATATTATATACCGACCATCATCGATAAAATTATGGAATACAACTGAGTTAACACTGGGTATCGAGTATTGTATACTCACCGAACTAAAGACTTTGGTGTGTTAACCGAGCATCTACATTTTGTCAACCGAGTGGTAGGTTAAGCATTTAATGCATCACTTAGGTTATATTTTCTATAAAAAGAGAAAACATGAACTCATTCGTTCACCCAGCATTAAAGACAAAACTACAGAGTGAAGAAGAGGGATTCAAAGTGATCACATTGTAGAGTGATTCATAGCATGTACAAAGCTACTCCAACAGATTTTAGGCATTCATAGCAAACATCCCGTGAGTATCAAGACTTACCAAGCTAACAGGTTATTTGTGAAGAAGCTTTAATTTAACAAACAATGGAAACCAATTCCCAAACTTTGAAGATCAATATGGTGAAGTACAAGAAGGTCATTCTAATCAAGCACTAGACCTATGAAGAACCAAACTACAAGTTTTTTCCTGAGTTTGCTACTCAACCCAAAGAAAAGGGAGCATTTTCAAGTATCCCACCTAGGGTTTTACTGGTCGAAGACATCTAAGCATACATTCACTAAAAATTTGTAGAGATTGGAGATGTTAAACTTGAAGAATCTTATCAGAAGCTATGGAAGGACAAAAACCTAAAGGACTAGTACAAACACATTGAATTGAAAGGGTTAACCAATGCCATATTGCTCCCGAAAGAATTCAAGATAGAATGGATTTGCATTATGCTCAGCTGATTGCATGACAATAAAATGTGGTTAGATGAACCTAAGGAAATCACAAAGGATGTGATTCATGTAGTAACTAGATACCCAATCACTCAAAAGTAAAAAGCCATAAGGCACCTTGGACAACCTGAGATTGAAAATTTAATTGGAGCCGAATGGGACGACAAAGGTCTGAAAGTGAATTTAATCACCAACCCTAAAATAAAATTTGGTGCATATGTAATTGGATACAAGATCTTTCAAGAAAGTAGAATGAACAACATTGCTTGTGGAGCAGTTGACACAGCATAAAATATAGTAAAGAAGGGAGTGCAACTAGACTTAGCCAAGCTGCTACTAAAACAACTGGAAGAAAACATGAGATCAATTAAATCAATGTGATCTAATACATGTAAGTTTGGTTCTCTATTAATGTGCACATTCTTTTACTTTCAGAACTTCTTTCCTTCAGTCAGTAATGTCACTTGGGACACCAACTGACATATCATATCATAGATTAGTGACTTGATTAAATCACTAGGAGATAATTTCATACCACCATTGGATTCCTACTTCACAACATTTAAGAATAGGATGCAGAAGAGGATGATAATTCGTGCACAGTTGGTTGAACAATACAAAGATGAGATATGCTTTGTAGTAGACATCGACACTACACTCATCAAAGCTGACAACCCAAGAGCAGCATGGTTACCACCATTAGATTATGAAATTGACATTGATCTAGATAAAAAGTCCATTGAATCCCTACTAAATGAACCAGTTGACAAATCTATAAGAAGATTTGACACATATGAGGAAGCCAAGTCAATAATAAAGACTGGATTAGTAGTCAAGAAAATAGGGAAGAAGCAAACACAAATGGTGAAAACACTTAAGAAGAAACTCTTGGTACCTGATGAAGAGTTGGAATAATAAACAGATGTCACAGAGGAATAGTCACCCATCGGTGAAGGTAAAGAGTTAAGTGATTCAGATTCTACTAAATTAGATGTAGAGCCTCCAAAGGCCAATAAAACAAAAGCTACTGATGTAACATTTTCATCAAGGAAAAAAAGCAAAACAAATAAGGTAGACTCACCACCATTAAAGAAAGACACAGTAAGAACATATATGAAAAGAAAGCCTAAAGTCTCAACTGAGCTGAGACAAAAAAAGAAATATATAAGAGGTAGAGAAGACAAGGATGATACTGAAGAGGCAGAAAGAGAACAGAGATTCCAAGAAAAAAAGACCAAAATACCAAAGCCAATTGATGAAATTGTAGAGTCAATCATGAACACAGACAGTATACAACATCATAAAATTAGAAAATGGGGAAATATTTCTACCAAGGATAAGAACAAATTAGAAGAAGAAATCATTAAGATGATGGTAGCTTGAAAGTATGTACCTCTACAATTTGGCAATCATATTCCACAGGAGCTACAAGAAAAAATATCAGTTAGGTGTACATATTCATTACATATGGAGAAGCACATGAGGGATAACTCCCTATTTGCATTCATGCCCAACTCCTCAGTTGAAGAAATTGACTCAACCATGAAGGAGTATGCCAAGAAATTTTTTGCAAAAACCATAGCATACAAGGTATTTCAGAAAAAGCTCAAAGATATTGACATTGAGAGCAATAATAATTGGACACAAATCTTTCAGCCACCTGAGTAGGTACTATCTCTAATCGAGACTATTCACACTGAGGAAAAGGAGGCCACACTGAACCCCAAGAACATTTTCATCTATGATACAGAGGATGTTAATCCCATTGATTTAACCATAGAGGCAAGTAAGGCCATGGATGATATTCCTCAAATATTGCAATCATTAGGGGAAACACCATATATAACTATACAAGATATAACTCATGGTGATTCTGATGATAAAGATGCCAAGGATGATGAAGATATAAATATTTCCAGTGAGAAAACAAATGAAAAGGACACTACTAATGTTTCACATGTACAAATATCAAGTAACATGCCTTTATTGATTCAAGCAATAAATATAATGACTGAGTCACAATAGAAACCACCTGAGACAGAAGCAGACAAATAGATGGAAAAAGGTGATGAGAAAGGGGGAAAGAAAAATAAAAATGGAGAGGATAAACCAAGTGATGCACCCACCGAGGAAAGTGGAAAGGAAGACAAGTCTGAAAATCAAGACAAGGTTGAAGTAGAGATGTCTACAACCAACCAACAGGTACTAACCGAGAAACCTAGCCAAGGCATCACACCTCCAAAGAAATCAATGATAGAAACCAAGAAAAAAAGGCTCTTTATATCATACATCATTCCCTTGCATCAATAAACATTCTAAAAAAGAAGAAGAACAAGAAAAGTAAAGCCCCTGTCACACTTGATGAGATCATAGACATACCCGACTGTGATCCAAGAACACTTGATCCTGAGTCACTAAAAAGGTATGGGGAGCTATGAAAAAGGAAAGCACAATAGGACAAGATAAAAATGGAACACAGAAATACCCAAGTCCTAGAAACAAAAAAGAAGATTCTATTGTAGGTAGTTCCTGACACATAGATTGATCAAAATGCACCCATCATTGATCAACTAGCAGTTTTGACCGAGGAAATCACACAATAGAATGTAGATGCTGAGAAGGTCATTGAGGAAAGAGAAAAAGAGAAATATCACTACAAAGTCACAGAGAAAATCAGCCAAGAGGTGGCAGATAATAAGGTGAAACTTTCTGAACTAGTAACTATATTAGAACCTGTTATTTAAAAATTAGTTACCTTAGTTCAAAAGTTGTGCACTATTGAAAACTTTACTATAGAGCATGATGCATAGATAGCTAAGTTAAATGAAGGTCTAAAAGCTAGTGCACAAAGTCTTTCAAGTGATCCAAATGCATTCCAACTACATTATGAAAACCTAGTTGAATCTAAATGGTTAAGACTTGAAATACAAAAGGAAGAAATCAAAATCAGACATGAAGTAACCAAGCTAAAAGCCATGTTACTACCGAATCTCACATTATTGATGACACATATGACTACGATAAAGACTCTAATTTCCACCCCAGAGATGTAAGTATGTGAAAGCATCTATGACATGCACGCTCAAATCACATTGGAGCTAATGACCCTAGAGAACTTGAAGGAGAAATGGGAAAATTTGATTGCAGACATCAAGCGATCTCATAAGCACATTCTTGACAAGATGTAAGTTTTTCGTCTTTGTCGTTACTTTGAAAAAAGGGGGAAACATGTACATACATTGTATCTACATACCAAGGCGTGCACATAGGGGGAGTCATTGCAAAGGTAACACACTTGGTGTGTATACTGTACATATCAGTTTTTGATACTAATGCCAAAGGGGGGAGATTGATAATCCTTAAAGGATCAGAAGTTTTCATTAGTATACAAGAAGACAGTTTCGGTTGGTCATGATCACCAAGTGATAGTAATCACCAAGAAAAATCATTCATTGAGCGCAGTGGTCATGAAGATGTTTTGAACACCGAGAAGTATATCAACTGAGTACCAATCCACAGAGACATCACCGAGCACCAATCTACACTGAGAGATGACATTTCACTGGAAAAAGAGGATCTCAAACTACACGTCAGCTAAAGCACTTTAGTCTTTAAAATATATTTTTTCTTAGCTGGATAATCATTTCTTGTGGATCAAGAAAAGTGTAAATGATGGATTTAATTAGTTTAACTGATTGTATTCATGCAAACTAGGAGATCAAGGTCAAGTTGTAAACCTTCGATCTTAGATTTTTTTCAAGAAAAGCGTGAAACCTAATTAGGTCAAAATCTTGTATATATAGATGTATTAATAAATCAAGACAATGATGATTGTAGCCACCAAGGATATATATGGATCAGATAGAGGTTTTCATGTAGAAGGACAAATAAAGAATAATTTAGTTATGAATAACTACATTCAAGGATACCGAACAAAATAAAGGTATTATCCATCACAATAGGTGATACATATATTTTGTGAACTTAATGGATCTGTAATCAGCAATATAAGATTTCAAGCAATCAGTTCATACATATTTTGTTACTCTCTAACCATTGTAGCAAGCAGTAAAATCCTTTAATAAGGTGGACTTAACAGTCTTTATGTAAATCTCTTAACCGAGTGCACATATACATTATATTGCTAAAATATATTAACCGCGTAGACTTAACAATTCTAACATGGTAAGATCATCATAAGTGATCACAAATTGTATCCCTAATAGCCACCTTCCATTCTACATATAGTGAAGCTTTGTGGGTTTCATCCCCACCACATTTTTTACCTTCTAACAAGGGTTTTTGTGTTATCAAATACTTGTGTCATGAGTTAATGAGTTTCATGAATGTTTCAATGTTTTTTTACATGCATTTACATTTATTATATGATATTGTATACATGAAGTAGACAAGCTACAATGGCTGGTTACGCAAGTAATGAGTACTAAAGGTTAATTGATAAAAGTATTAAGGGTATTGATTCACCCCTCCTCTCTTAATACACACCCTTCCATTATGCCAACACATTTAACCCCCAATTTAGTTTTATTATGATCCTACATGCATACTCAAAGGAGAGAGAGAGAGAGAGAGAGAGAGAGAGAGAGAGAGAGAGAGAGAGAGAGAGAGAGAGAGAGAGANAGGAGAGAGAGAGAGAGAGAGAGAGAGAGAGAGAGAGAGAGAGAGAGAGAGAGAGAGAGAGAGAGAGTATCACCAATTTCAAGGTAACAAGCCCTTAAACCATAGGATGTTAATTCATACAACCACATGCAAGGGAAAATAAAACAACATAAAACAAAGAAAAAAACTAAGGTTCCAAGTAAGCTAGTTGGAAGAGACCTTGATAATTAAAATTTCTCAACTTATAATATCATTCTTAATATTATATTGCAAGAGCACAAGTGGTCACATGGAAAGAGAAAGATCATACATCAAAAATAATGAAAGACACCATGATCCAATCACCTAGCAATGTGTTTTATGCTTTGGGCTTATAGAGGAGAGATAAAATAAACCATAGATTCGACAGGATAGAAGGTTGTGTTATGCTAGGTGATCCATGTGAAGAGGGGAGGAAGAGACAAATAAAGTTATATTATTCTAGTCTACTCATCCCAAGAGAGATTTTGGTACAAAGAGAGTCAAAGGGATAACATGTTATATTATGCTAGTCAACTCATCTTTAGAATCTGCACAAAGGAGAGGTCAAATGTTCTAGCAAGTTATGTTATGCTAATAAATGAATCCTAAGGAT
Organism: Thuja plicata; assembly: GCA_018584345.1. Taxonomy (NCBI): domain Eukaryota; kingdom Viridiplantae; phylum Streptophyta; class Pinopsida; order Cupressales; family Cupressaceae; genus Thuja; species Thuja plicata. The sequence continues at coordinate 1,799,015 of MU224820.1, forward strand.
AATCAAGGAAAGAATTTCATTCAAGGACATATGATAAAAATGGTATGAATGAGAGTTTTCTATTCTTAAAAAGTTGTGTTATGCTAGTAGACTCAACCTAAAATATTTTGAATAAGGGTAACCAAACAAAGCATGGTGTTCATAACTAAATCTTGTAATATTTAAAATAAGAAGGCCATATATCCCTTCCCCCCCTCCCCCAAATAATATGAAAATATAGGACTATGTTAATATCTTAAGGAAAGGAAGAACAAGGATAAACACCTTCAACACCAAGGAGATGTCCTTTAAAAAATAATGTGCATACAATCCAAGCCAAAGAGGACATAGCTCTTTTGAGGAAAGGAAGAGATAGTTGTAAATATAAATATCTTGCAACCAATGTAAAGGGATCCTTTTGAGGGAAGCATAAGAGGAAGAAGAGATATTTTCTCAAATAAGTCTACCTTCAAGAGCATTTATTAAACAAAATTAACCTCATTGACTGAAAGAGGGATTCTCGATGAATTGGTCCCAAGTGAGGGATTTGTTGTGATAGAAATACACTTTTAAGAAAGTGAGAGGTTATAATCAAGGATATAAACCTCTTACATTAGGAGAAAAAATATGGGAAAATAAAACAATTTGATTCAAGAAAGGATGTCACACGATAAATAAATACCACTAAACCAAGGGAATGTTGATCCCTATGAAGGATATGAGATTTAAACACTATCCTTTCCCTAAGACATGTGAACAAGGATAAGCAAGATTATTATGCTGCTCAAAAAGCATGTTTTCACTTGAAATCGCACCATTTTAAATAAAATTGAACCCCCAAGGGATATGCTAGCAATGTCATAGACTGAGGAGAAACATAATAGGAACCTAAGGATTTAGATGTACTATTCATTTTTATATGTTATGTAAATGATATCATAATAAATTAATTTTTTAATTTTAATATTACAAAGATTGAAATTCATTATTAAAGTGATCATGATACAGATTATTCATACCAAAATCTAGATTCTCTAGATCTTGTCTACATTTCTTCTTTGATATAGGTTAGGTAATCAACTTTGAATGAAGATGATCAGACAAGATTCTATATTTTTTAAAGTATGGTATAGAAGATATATATATGTTGTAGACAATAGAAGATGGAATGTTAATAGAAGAGGATGATGGAAACCTAAACCTTCCATATACAATTCTAATGTAGATCTCTCATGAGTCTCAATTCTTTGTTGCACACATCCTAAACCATGTCCATTGTATCTATGTTTTTCTGAATCAAGCTCTGGATTTGAAAGTTCAGGAGGAGAGGGTTGAACAAGAGGCACACTAGCTCCAGTTTTAAATTTAAAATCTTTATATTCTCCCACAAAACATGGTGTAATGTCTAATGACCCCCAGTCATCTTCTATGAGTTTTCCTTGAGATCTAGGAGATGGTGTATTAACAAGTATTGAAGAAGGAATAAAATAATGTTCCATGTGTAAATAACTTTGTAATTTATGATTGAATTCAATGGTATACAATATATTGTTATAGAGGAACTTTACTTTTTGATGAAGAGTTTAAGGGACAACTTGCATAGCATGGATCCAAAGTATACCTAGAAAAAAATTATAAGAGTATTGGGCATGCAATGGATAGTGTAGGTAGAATAAAATGACCTATTCAGATAGGTAAAATTATTGTACCTAAGGATTCTCTACAAACATTTCCAAATCCACAAATAGAGAGAGAATTAGTTTGGATAATCTTGGGATCTATATTTGATTTATGCAATATGTCTATGTTGAAAACATTATACTGGATCCATTATCAGCTAATGTTCTTCTAATATAACTTTGGTTGATAAGGACCATGATCATAATAATGTCATATTGATTTTGAACTTTTAGTGAAGGCAACTAATCTTGGGAGAATACAATGATAGCTTTAGTTGTATTCATACACTCCAACAAGGATGCTACATTATTAGGTCCCATGAGAGGAGGAAAAATAGTCTTTTGTAAATCCTCTTGAACCATAGTATGGTATGTGGGTGAAAGTTGAATCAAGTTCCAAAGGGATGTCTTAGAAGGAGTAGCATGAAGTTGTTAAATGAGATTATTACCAACTTGTTGTGAAGGATGAGGGGGTAGATTAAGAAAAGGTTGAGAAGGGGGAAGAACATATGAATCTTTCTTGTTGTTTCAATTATTATATGTGTGAACTAATACACAATAATTAGGTTGTTGAGAGCCTTTTGCAATAATCAACAGTTTTTTATGAGGTTGAGAGACATCTTGACAAAGGTGGACAACAAAATTAGGCTTCACACTTCCCAAAATATGAACAACATTTAATTGGTTATATTATTTGTTGTTCAAGGTTTCTTATCTAGAAGGGAAAGCGTCAAGGAAAGTGGTATTGATATTCTCCTATTCTTCCAATGTATCCTTATGAGTAGGAAAATTTTTAGGAGAGGTATTAATAATATATGTCAATGCTTCATCTCTAGAAATAATGTTATTTAGGTGCAACAAAAGGAAAGTGAAATTAAGAAATGTTTTTGTAACATCATCCTCTTGCTCCCAAATATCATCATAGGGGAAATGCATTTTAGGAGAAGGATCAACATAATTCCTCAAGGCCATATTCCTAGGAGGGAATTTTTTGGAAAGAAGTGTTGATAGTCTCTTCTTGAACCAAAACATCCTCATGGGTGAGATCAATTTTGGGAGAGGGTATATTATGGCTATGGATGAAAGGGAGAGATGATTTATCATCATATGAATGAAAGGAAGCATCTTGAAAATCTTTGATAAAACTTAAAATTGAACTTGAAAAACTAGATAAAAACTCCTTCATAACTTGCATGATAATAAAACAAGGTACACATAAATGCAAACATTAATCAATTAAATAAGATTTTAAAAATAGAAATTTGCAAAATGTAAGAAAATTTGGGTTCACAAAAATGTAAGGTTAGTGAACTAGATATATAAATGCATGAAATGTAGTAATGATATGATGTAAATAAAGGTTACTGAAATGCATACAAATTAGATCTAGACATACAAATAACAATTAAGAAAGATACGAGGTACACCATGTTCATTAAAATGTAAGGTAAGGAAATAGGGGTTTCTAGCCGATGCATGTAAACTAAGAATCTTAGGCCTATTTTTCATTTATATCACAAGGAGAATGGTCCACATGGATCAAGATATTTGGGCACAAAGTAAAATTAATGGTCCTTCATGATGAGTTGAAAGTGTCTATGAAATTATAGAAAGAGAATGCAAGATATAGGATGATCTATGGTGAAAAGATGACTTTTAGTATTCACATAAAAATAGAAAACTAAGAGATAAATTATAACAGAAGATTTAGGATGTATAGATTGTTATATCTAAAAAATGAACCATGTTGAGTTCTCAAAACTTAACTTCTTGGATAAACATGGAAACACTCTTGAGTAGTAGGTTACTCAAAGGAGTGATCTTCAGGTTCTAGGTCGGTTCTTGTATGATGCTTCACCTACAAGGCCTACTAAAACTACTCTCTTGATATGAAAACGAGTAGAAATCTTGCATAAACTTAAACTTTGAACTGAAAATACTAAGGTGATGCACATAAATTGATATTAGGACATGAAAACATAGAGTGACACACACTAGTTTGTCATTATTTTGACTCAATGTGCACATGTTATTACAGCATGCTCCCTACATTAATATTTCACTAAGAGACCTAAGTGCACCTAGCCTACAAAAGGAAGGCAAATTCACTATTGAGGAACCACCTACACTTTCAAGGCACAGTTAATGACCTGCATAAAACATAATAACTACAAGAAAGGTGATAAAATCCAAGACAAAACTCCAAGGAAAAGAAAAGTATTCCACAAGTAGCTTGATCAATCAAAAAACACACATAAAAAATTGCAAGAATAAGATAGAAAAGATTGAGTCACAAATGGTATCCAAGGTGTAATCTGTATTTCATTCCCAAAATGAGTTACAAAACATATGTAGAAAACTACAACAGGACTTTAAATAGTCACTAAATGTAGAAAATTACATAAGGAAAGAACTCCCTAAAAATGAGTCGTAAAACTCATTAGGTACAAAACTCATTCTAACCAACTGGGTCGAATTCAATAGAAATGCCTATTTTCTAGGCCCTTAAAGAACTCCAAAGTAACATGTGAGAAAATAAATGGTCAAGCCACATCATCTCTAACCATAAAGGCTCCAAAAAATGCTCCAACCTCTCCAAACTAAGTCAAAAAGTCTCTTAAAACTCCTGCACATGTTGGGCAAACAATTTGAGAACAATTCAACCTTTCCTAAATTCTTGGTCAAACTCGTCACCTTTATTTTTCATGTTAATACATCTCCTGCAAATGACACTTGGCATTTCCTCATTGGATCAACCATTTACCTCAGCACTATGCATTTCGTGACTTGGAGACAAACACTCGCCAACTCGTGACCCCTATCACTGAAAGCCCACCTGACCTTGCAACTAAGTGCTAGCAGTTCAATCTCTAACTCTCCAATTGAAAATTCTAAGTCCTCAAACCCTCGCAAGCTGGAAAAGAGAACTCATCTCCAACTCTCTAACCTCACAGCTGATCGTCACAAACTTCATGAACTCGTGACTAGTAACCACAAAATGTTAATCACAAATTCTCCAACATTTCATGTTACCTATACTAAGAGTTGTGAGGCGGATACAATCATTATCTTTAACATTATGGAAAAGTGGCAATCACTCGCTAGCTCTCCAACCTAAGAAAAAACCACCTTGAGAACCCGAGAGCTAGCGACAACCAATAAACTTAACCTTTATCACCGTAGCATGTGAAAATATCCACATGGTAATTTTATGCACCCTAAAATGGTCACCTAGACTATGGGCCCCCATTCTTCAATTTATCAAATGACGGAATCAATTTATCAATTTATCAAATTCTTGAATCAATGCTTTACAACATTTTTAATTCAATTCAATTTCCTTGATCAAATCGTAATTAATTCAATTATTTCAATATTTCCTAAGGTTTGATCATTTCATCAATTATCTTATTTAATTAAAAGAAAACAATCCCTTTTTATTAAATAAAATAATCTTAT
>MU224820.1:1804181-1869166 GCA_018584345.1 Thuja plicata
AAATAAAATAATCTTATTTAATTAAAATATCTTTTAATTAAATAATCTTATCTTATTTAATTAAAATCTCTCTTAATTAAATAATATTATCTTATTTAATTAAAATCTCTCTTTTTAATTAAATAAAGTAATCTTATTTAATTAAAATAAAATCCCTCTTTTTATTGAAAAAAGAAATAAATTAAATAAAAATAAATAGAAACTCCTTTTTCCTCTACACTTTCCAAGTGGTGGGCTTTTTAGCCTCTTAATCATAGCCTTTGATTTTGCCTTTTAAAGATATGAGCACATGGATCAACCAAGATTTAATCTCCACCGTTGCTCATTTCTTTTTACCTCTTAATCTCTACCATCCATTGCTCTTTAAAAGGAAACCTCTCCTTCTCATTTGGATAATCAATAGATACACTTTTATTCTATTTTTATGCTGCAGGTTTGGAGAGCGATTTTGGAGGAGAGTTTGAGCATTTGAGCTTGAACCATGCAACTTCTTCTTCTTGTCTTCTTCTCTCATGCATCCATGGCATTCCATTTAGAGTAGATTCATGTTAATTTAGATTCATATTTCATTTCATAGATTAATCTTGCATATTTCCTTCATAGAATAGTTTGCATATTTCCTTTCATGTATTGTTATCATATAGATTAGTTTCTTCCATGCATTGTTATCATATAGAATAACTTTCATTCTCATTTGCAATGCATATTTGATGATCATGGAGACTAGCATTCTTGATCTTACTCTTTGAATCTCTCATTTCATAGTGTACTTGCATGGGCATAACTAGGTCTAAAATGAGGGCCTTCATCACAAACCCTTGCACTCCATGAATAGGGAGCTATGAGTTGCCATTTGAGACCTCATTCTTGACCAATCTTGAATATAATGACTCATAGAAGTGTGTCAACATTTTAGTACACATTTTTGTTGCCTACCGTGGGGCAACCCACCTTTACCTGTTGGTTTTGATTATTTTTGGAGCTAACCCCCTTGTGCAGATTTGCTTGGAGACGAAAATCTTAGATTTTCAAAGATTTGATAATATCTCCCAAATGGCTTAGAGTTTCAGTCTAAATTGTTTTTTTTAGGTTGGCAACATATCAGAGAAGCTTCAGTAAACAATTCAGAATTTTCCAAGGTATCATGAAGTTTTTATAATTATTTCTTTTTTTTCATAAAAAAATAATTTTTGGCGCATATCAACATATTTTTCAGAAAATTTTACATTTTCATAAAGGTACTTAAATTCTACAGGGGGTCAATTCTTTGTGTTTTAAATTTGGATGCAATATCATAGCTCATTTGATCGATTTATGAAAACTAGTCTATTTTGGTAAAATGGATCCCTAGAGAACAAATGAAAATATCTTTTTAAAATTTTGACATTTTTGGAAAGCTCTTTGTTTTTTAAGAGGGGTCTCTTTTCTGCATTTAGGGTTTGGGATCCGAATTCATGTCATATAGGTCCAATCTTGTTGACTAGGTCAAAAAATCAAAATTAAAAAAAGGGCATTTAATGATTAGCTTGCACTTATTTTTCACATGGTTCAATGCATGATATGAGTTATCACTTAGATTATTTGCTAGTTATTATTGCTCCTAACAATTGATTTTTAGATCTAACCCTAGGGTTTGCATAAGTTTAGTATACATTGCATATCTTGTTTGTTGTTTGTTGTTTGTTGTTTGTTGTTTGTTGTTTGTTGTTTGTTGTTTGTTTGTTAACATGTGGTTTGCAGGATGTTGAAAAGAAGACTCAAATAAAGACTACTAACAAATCATCTTGCAGGTAGCCTTGATTGATAGCATGCTAAAATTTGTGCTTTCATTTCACTTTGTTTTATTACAATAGGAACCCACATACAAGACTTCTAAAATGAACTTCTATTTTAGTATTTTAGAAATGGCAATGATGTTAAGAAACTATGATCTCACCCTTTTGGGATGATCAAAAATCAAGAAGCCTTGTTGTCATTTTCTTGTGTTTGAAGTGTCTTTTAGATTATAAATCCTAAGAATTATATGAATGTATCCTCTCCCCTTGCCTTTGTGGATCTTGGGTGTAAAAGAAACTCGTATAATTCTTCTAGTGTGGCTACCTCCCAAGTGCTTTAATAGAGCCAGTGAGAGTGGATTTCCCAACCAATAATAGGCTAAATCCAAGCCCTTCCAAACTGATATATAAAAAAATTATTGTGTTTAGTCTCACAGTGAACAGGTGTGAATTCATTGTGGCAATCGAAATCTCCTCTATTACCCTAGTGGTGTGTTAAAGTCCCTACATTGTTAAGTTGAAAACCTTGCTTTGAAAGGATTGGGAGAGCCCCCTTAATTGGGAAAATGACTTGATCACAACCACCTAAATGAATGCCTTGACTACAAACATTTTTTTAGAGACCAAAAACCCTCAATCTGTTGGTGCGGAAGTTTAGAGACTGACTAAGATGTCCCACATTTTCACAGCTCTTAGTAGAGACAAAGGTCCTTTGGGGATTGATTCCCTTGGGATTTGAAGTTTGGTGTGCCTGAGAAGTGAGTGCACTATAAGGAGGATCCCGTGCCTCCAAAATTCTAAATTTTCCACTATGAGTAGACGTGGCTGAACTTCGGTTCAAGTGGGAATTCAACAAATATTGCCCTGGCTTACCTAGGTTGTGGAGTGACTGTTTTATTTACACAAAACAATCTGCTTGATGTATCTTGCATGATTAAAACATCAAACATCAAGACAAACATCAAAATGATCAATAAATCTACATTCTTAAGTGTCAAACTATCAACTTGCCCAATTTTCTATCCTGTTATTTCCAATCTTCCTTGGTTGATCCAGATTAGATTAGGTCACTTACCCCATTGTTAGAAGCTTGTTTACACTTTGGATTCTTGTTTTTTGACCTCTTGAACTAGTAACCTTTGATTTCACAAGTCACCATGCTTGGAGTTGGTAAGCTAGAAACCATCCTTGTTGAGAAGATAAACCTTTAGATTCTTTGATAACACACTTGGAGAGTTTTGGTAATCTCTTGTCCATTCACTTTCATACAAATTCAAATCCAATCAATATAACTTGGGTAAATCATCCTCCTAATCCATATGTGTTAGGGTATTCACCTGTTCATTGGGAACCTCCATGGCAGTGTTTGTTTACACCCCTTGCAAAATTCTATCTTATCATCTCTCTTTTGGATAAGTGAATGTCTTTACTATCCTAGTTTGGTACCAACATTTCTTAGGGTCATCCTATCAACTAGTAACTTTTCTTTCATGCCATTTACAACAAGATATCAAGTAGATCAAGGAAAATGACCTCAAGTATTCTTTAACCAATTACCTTTAGTTCAAACTCTCCAAAAATGTAAGGGAAGAACCCATATTTTATCCATCACCTAGGACCAACTCAGAAGTTTGTTTTGATCCCAAGAGTAACCTTAGTGAGTTGAGTACACCCTTAGCATCTTCTCACCTGGATATGGATATGAGTTACACAATGACTCGATGAGAGAAAGAAGACATGGATAAATGTCTTGATGACATATTTGCAAAACATAGAGATACCATTTCATTTGGCGGTTCCTCTTGTGACAGTCAACCATCTTCACCCCTTATCTCAACTAGATATCTAGATGCACACCAAAGAGCTGAGAGAGGTAAGAGGCAACCTTATCAAGATGAGCAATCACAACATGAAAACCAAGATGAGGAACTTTATGACACTCGAGTAAATGCAACATATACCAATAATTTGTTTCGACATTCAAGACCAAGTTCACCGCTCAAAACATCTTCAAGATACATGAGTGAAAGACTTAAGAGAATTAAGGGTGAAAAGAAAGCCTTCCTAGATGAACAAGCTGAAAAGGAAGAGCAATTTAGACTCCTAGAGTTGGAGAGACAAACCTTGTTGGAAATACAAAACAAATCCCTACAGTAGGAGCAAGATAGACTCTTGGCTCAATGACTTAATGACCAATTTAATAACATGCATGTTAGTGGTGGAAATAACTCTCCTCCATCCACTCCTCATGAGACTCCATGAAGTGGAACACGTTCAAGGACGCCATCAAAATCTCCTAGCCCTAGAGGAAGGAGGGATTCAAGACATGATCATTATAGAAGACAAACACCTCCTAGGAACTCAAAACAACCTTCACAACGTGCTCATCATGGTTCACAATATGGGGGTAGTAGCTCAAATTTTGACCTCAGCTCCCAAGACTTCATGAAAATGCAAGAAGAACCACTCTTCCATAAATATGTGGAGAAATATTTAGATCAAAACAAAGACAAGTTCCTAGAGAGTTTAATCAACAAGGGAGCTAGAGTCCCCTAAAACTTTGATGTGGACATGAAGATTAAGAAGCAAGGCCTATCTCAAGAAGAGGAGATCAAACAACTTAAGAGCGTGATGGAAAAAATGTTAGCACCCAAGAATTCATTCTCACTTGATTCAATTTTTCCTAATCCTTTTGACAAAATTTTTAACATGAAAGACTTCCCTAGAAAGGTTGAGATCCCTTAATATGACAAGTGTGATGGGAATGGATATCCATATGATCACATGCGCCAATTTTATAGCACAAGTTCTGAGTTCCATCAAGATAACTCATACCTCATGAGATTTTTCCCAAGGAGTCTTAAGGGTCAAGCAATGGAATAGTTCACCAACATAACTCCTCTCGTTAAGACTTTCAAAGAGCTTGTCCACAGATTTGTTCAACACTTTGCATACAACCTTTCAAGATCTATCACCATGTTGGACTTATGAAACCTAGACCAAAATCAAGGGGAATCCTTTGTCACTTTCTTGCAAGGGTGGAGACGACAATGCTCTTGCGACTCTAGAACCATTCTTAAAAATGAAAATATCGGCATCCTTGTTAGCAACTTGATTCCTGAAATGTGGTATGAAGTTAGGAAGATGGTTTTTGATTCCTTTGACACCATGGTTGAAACCGCATGTAGGATTGAGGATGTTTTGAAAGAACAAGTAATTTTGACCAAACATGGAAACAACAACAACAACAACAACAATGGTCAAAACAACAAAGATAAAGGGAAGAATTCACACTAGAATAGGAACAAACAAGTGGTCAATGATGGAGTTATGGACTCCTCCCAACCCAAAGATCAAAATGTGCTCCACTTGTCTAGTGTTGTTCAAGCCATGAAGCTCAATACATCTAATCAAAAAGAGAACAATCCAAGATACCAAGATAGGCCTAAGAAAGAAAGACGTCAATTTTTAAAAAATTGGTGACTCATATGAGGATGTCTTGAAAACACGCATTACCAACAACTTTGCACATCCTCAAGATCCTGAAAAACATTATATACCTGATATTAAGCCACATTGGTGGGATGAGAAATCCTTTTTTAAATTTTCACAATGGTATTGGACATGACACCGAAAACTGCTGGAAAATCAAGCATATTATTGAAGATCTCATTGAGAATGGAAAACTTAAGATAGATGGATTGAAAACCAATGCTGATCATAAGGCATTCAAAGAACCGTTGCCCAATTATGAGAAGGGGGAAACCTCTAAAGCTAAGAATGGCAAATCTGAGATCAATTACACCTGCACAAATGCGGAGAATACTATCAACATGCTTGAATTTGTAGAAGAAAATGTCAATATGGTGAGGGGTAAAGATCCCTATGGCTATGATCTAGATGTGGACTCTCCTCCTATCTTTGATGAAGAACCCATCATGGTGCTAAGGGGTCCTAACTCTAGATTTTCATCGCAAGCCCTCAATGTTGTCACACAAATTCAAGGTCTTGTTGTCATTAGAGGACCCAATTTGAGTCAACCAAGTAAACCTAAGCAAGTGGCATCCAAGAATGTCACCTCGAAACCAATAGTTAATCCAAAGTCAAGCTATATTATTGTCGATTAGTTGAAAATAACCCCAGCTCAGATTTTGATCTTTGAGCTCTTAGAGTTGTCCCCGAGACACAAGCAAGTCCTTGAGGATGCTTTGTGCACAGAAAACATCCCCAACAACTTAGATGTCGATCAATTCCAGAACATGGTTAACCACATTGCTAGCCCTCATTACCTTACCTTTTTGGAGGATGATGATAAAGCTTTGAGCCACCCACACAATCTTGCTCTTCATATTAAGGTCATGATCCATAGAACCCGTGTTAGGTGCGTATTGATAGATGGGGGTGCTGGGCTTAATATTTTTTCCTTTAGTCTTTTGAAAGAGTTGGGTTATTCTAAAAAATTCATAGATACCAGGAAAAGGATCACTATCAAAACCTATGATGAGGCAGAAAGAAGTTCCAAGGGGTTGGTTGTCCTTCCTATTAGGATTGGCCCTATTGAAAAGGATATTTTATTTCAAATAGTTGACAATGGCCCCCTTGCATATAATATCTTGCTCAGTAGATCGTGGATTCACAATATGCAAGCGATGTCGTCTACCTATCATTAGTGTGTTAATTTACACTAAAATGGAATAGATATTTGTATACTAGGGGATAAGACTTTATCTATTAATTCAATTTTAGCACGAACTCATGTTCCCCTCAATAGTGAAGATGAACCAAAATACGTACCTAGTTTGACAAATCAGCAAGACATGTGTGAAGATTGGGTGCCTTCCACTAAACTCCTCTGGGGAGATTTAGATATTTTTGTCACTCATATGTTAGTTGCAAATTTAGAATAAGAATTAGATGAAGAAGATCCTCTCAGAGAATGTCAATGAAAGAATCTTGTGTATTTAATGGAAAGAGAAGGTGATACTCTTGATGACACTAGACCTTCCACATCAAGATGTCCTAAACCTTCATGGTGTAAACATCCTAGTAACAGTTCAGACACAAGTTCACATGAGTATGAATGGGACTCCTTCTCAGAGCCTTCCATAGTGGACATGGATGTTGATGTCATCCACACTTATAGTTCTCAACCTGAGGTAGCTGACGAGTCAATGTAAGATTAGAGGACTTGAACCCACGTGTTGCCTTAGTGGAAAATTATTTTCTTGTTAGGATGAATCTTGATTTGGGTAGCTTAGAAGGATACTGGACGGATTCTAACTCTTTGGTCACCAGCGATAATATCATTCACATTTACAAACTTGAACCATTCATTGACTTACCCCTCATTGACGTACCCCTTGTTCATCCTGACCTCATTGATTGGTCCCAACGCTATCAAGAACCTGAGCGCTTAACATTTCAAAATGATTATAAGATAACCTATTACCTAAATGCCATTGAACCTATAGTCTCTTCCACTAGTGAACTGGCTACCAATATGACAGAGCCAGACATCAAGTACCTTATTCACAAGATAAAAAGAAAAGAAAATCAAAAGAATAGGAGTTCTGATGGAAAAAACCACTGTGTGGCGATGTCAAAACCAAAAAAAGTATAGAGAAATGACATATCCAAGGGTGAAAACCTGGTGCCTAAGGATTAGGTACTTGATCGTCTCCCTAGCTACTTTCAAGATAGATCTTTAGTGCTTATTGAACCAGGTGTGTTGTTTTTTCCTCCTCATAGGTACACGATTCCTAAGTCTTACAAGTTATTGTTTCCATGTACATACAACATTGCTGAATATGAAGCTTTAACAAATGGACTTAAGATGGCCATAGAATGGAGAATCACAGAGTTACACATCTATGGAGATTCACAGCTGATAATCAACCAAGTTAATGATTAATATCAAACAAAAAATGAGAAACTGGTACCTTACAAGAAAATGGTTGATTCCTTGAAGCAATACTTCACATTTGTTATGTTTCAGTAAATCTTGAGAGAAGAAAACAAAGCAACTAATGATATGGCTACACTTTCTTCACTCCTTCAATTAGAGAAACATGAATCCAGATTTGAATTCCTGGTGGAAGAGCTACATCACCTTATCTATGACTCTCCAGAAAGCCATGTCATTTGTACCCTTGTTGGTCGTGAGTCATCCTTTATGGTGTCATTTACTCATACCTTTGTGATGGCATTATACCTGAAACCTTTAACCAATCTAAATGCAGAAACCTTACCCAAAATGTCTCTCATCATTCCCTTATCTCTGGAGATTTATATAGGAGGGGTCTAGATGGAAAACTTCTTAGATACTTAGAAAAGGAAGAATCCAACCAAGTGTTAGTTGACATCCATGAGGGCATCTGTGGGAGACATTCCAATGGTCTTGCCATGGCCCAACAGTTGCTTAGGGTGGGGTAATATTAGCCTATGATGCAGATTCACATAGTAGCTTTTGCAAAGTCATGTGAAAAGTGTCAAAAACATGGTAACCTGATACATGCTCTAGGCAGGGAGATCATTCCTTCTATATCTCATTGGTCATTTCAGTGGTGGGCCTTTGATCTTTTTGGGTGGATTCACCCCAAATCATAAGGTGGACACAAGTTTATTATCACTACTATTGATTACTTCACTAAATGGGTAGAAGCTATCCCACTTTCTGTTGCCTTGGGAAAGATAGTTTTTCTATTCATTTTGAACCATATCATTTGTCGATATGGAGTGCCTTTTGAGATTATCACTGACAACGGAGGCCAATTTAAAAATAAGGACCTTAAACAACTCTGCAAGAAATTCAAGATTAAACAACATTGGTCCTCCATTTACTTCCCATGAGGAAATGGTCAAGCAGAGGCATCAAACAAAACCATTCTTAAGATCTTACATAGAACAGTCTATAAGAATGGTAGAGATTGGCACTTATAGATAAATTCAGCTTTGTGGGCCTATAGAATGAGTATTTATACTCCTAATGGGGCTACCCCTTTTTCCCTTGCATATGGCACTAAAGAAATGTTACCTTTGGAGGTTTAGATTCCTTTACTTCAAGTTTCCCTCAAAGGCCTAGTTACAAATGAAGACTACCGCGCCATGAGACTTCAAGAGTTAGAGCTTCTAGATGAAAAATGTCAAGCATCATTTGACCATATGAGGGTTTATCAAAAGCACATGTCCAAATCCTTCAAAAAAAAGGTTCTCCCTAGAGAATTCCAAGTGGGAGATCTTGTCCTACGTGAAAATCCTAAAAATCAACAGCATAGACATCAAAAGGGAAAATTTGAACCTAATTGGCTTGGACCTTACATTATCACAAAATCTTTTTGGTTAAGTGCTTATTTACTATCTATAGCAGAGAGAGAGAGAGAGAGAGAGAGAGAGAGAGAGAGAGAGAGAGAGAGAGAGAGAGAGAGAGAGAAGCTTCCTGATCCTATTAATGTCTTTCACCTAAAGAAGTTATATCCATGATGGCCATTCTGTCTGGGGGCACCCTTTGTAACTATTATTGATCCTGAAAAAATCCAAAAAAATGATATATTGTCAAAAAATTCTAAAAATCAGAAAATATCCTGAAAAAATGATCATCTTAGTGAAAACCTATCAATAGGAACTTTGATGTATCTCCAAAAAAAAATTATATATTCAAAAATTTAAAAAAAAAATTCAAAAATTCAAAAATTCAAAAAAATAGAAAAGTGCCTTGTTGAAAACCTGGAAACAGGCGCCTTGGTAGCAAAAAATTGTAATAAAATCTAAGTGGTGAAAACCTAGAAATGGGCGCTCCTTAAGGCCTTTGCATCCCTATTTCTTAGCGTGTGTCCTCGACACTTAGCCTTTCTCCATCATGTCTTATCCTTGTTTCCTCAGTCTAGAATTGGTCTTTGTCTTTGTCTAGGGGGCATAATTATGTTAGCTTTGGTCTCTTGGATGCGTTAGTCTTTAGGACACCTCACAAACAATGTTTTTCAACACCACCCCATCTATATTTTTCAATACAACCCCTGACATCGAGTGTTTTTTAACACTTATCGGTTTGGTGTTACCCATTTTTTTCATGTGATCTTACCTGCTTGCAAGCATTCGATCCTTATCCTCAGAACTTAGTATCAGTTAACAAACTTCAATTTTTAAACACAACACTTAATTCTTTATCTATTTCATGATCTTTTCTTTGTGTGCTGACTGTTATTGATTTTTGTTGAGTGTCCTTGTCTAATAAGTCTCTCTGGGATGCATAGCTAGAGGACTTGGGGCATGGGGCATGTTTTTATTTGATTTCTTCTTGTGGGTGTGGTCGTGAAACTCTTTAGTGTCTCTTGTTGTTCCCTTGAAACACTTAGGAGATTTGAAGCTTCATCCTTGACTTTTTTTTGTACAACCATTCTTCTGGTCATCCTGGCATCTATGCCTAGATGCGAGCATGGTTTTTCCACATTAAATTGGGTAAGCTAACATAGAAGTCATCTTCACCTTTATGTATTTTATGCTTATGTTATAATATTGCCACATTCCAATATGATATAAATCACATTCATATCTTCATAGTTGCGCTTGTGACTAGTGATGATTGTGTGATTTTCCCGATGTCTGGTAATAATGGCCCAAAGATTAAAATAAGTTCCTTAACATTCTCTAATGAATGATGAACACAAATTCCTATGTTACAGTGGCTCTATTTCAAGTACACCTTTGCATTTTCATGTAGCTTGCATTTTTAGACCTCATGTTAGTTTTCATTTTAGGCTGCATTATGAGTTTTAGAGGGTTTCCTTGATCTTTCTTGTGGACTTTTAATCAACTGTGGTCATGTTTTGATCTTCATTTCCTTATCTTCTTTCTTGATCTCAATCAAAATTTTCCATCTTAAACAGTTGATTGATCTTGGAGCATTCTCTCTCTTAAGGCAAATTCTATTTGTTCTCTCCATTTCTTTCCACCTCTTCCAAACTTTTATCTTCCATTCGCTTTCACCCCACTTCTTTTATTCTAATTCAACCTTGGGGCATAATTTTCATGTTTGATGATCTACCTTGGTTTTGTGATCCTTATATATTTCATCTTACATCAAGAACCTTATATTTAGTTCAATTTGATCAAATTTATCAATTTGTTATTTCTCCTCTATCTCATTTTGATTTTGATCACGAGGGGCAGTACCTATCAAACTTCAATACTTGATTCAGCTTTATCAATCCTATCAATTGCTCTGCTTGGGGAAACCTTGCTTGAGATTCTTGTATTGGACAATTCAATTACCTATTTACAGGGGTGTTGACCTTGTCTTTTTCAACTAGCTTATCTTTGTCCTGATGTGTTCCCGTCCATCGATCACACATCTGGGTTGTTTTGTGATCCCAAATCAGTCTCACACTTCAACTGCATTATTGACTATATGTGTTCCCATAAAGATCACACTTATTCAAAGAGGGGCAAATGTATGCACCCTAAAATGGTTGCCTAGACTATGAGCCCCATTCTTCAATTTATCAAATGATAGAATCAATTTATCAAATTCTTGAATCAATGCTTTGCAACATTTTTAATTCAAATCAATTTCTTTGATCAAATCGTAATTAATTCAATTATTTTAACATTTCCTAAGGTTTGATCATTTCATCAATAATCTTATTTAATTAAAATAAAACAATCCCTTTTTATTAAATAAAATAATCTTATTTAATTAAAATCTCTTTTAATTAAATAACCTTATCTTATTTAATTAAAATCTCTCTTAATTAAATAATATTATCTTATTTAATTAAAATTTCTCTTTTTAATTAAATAAAATAATCTTATTTAATTAAAATAAAAACCCTCTTTTAATTAAATAAAATTCCCACTTAAATCCCTCTTTGTGTTGAAAAAGGAAATAAATTAAATAGAAACTCCTATTTCCTCTACACTTTCCAAGTGGTGGGAATTTTTGCCTCTTAATCATAGCCTTTGATTTTTCCTTTTGAAGATATGATCACATGGATCAACCAAGATTTAATCTCCATCGTTGCTCATTTCTTTTTACCTCTTAATCTCTACCGTCCATTGCTCTTTAAAAGGAAACCTCTCCTTCTCATTTGGATAATCAATAGATACACTTTTATGCTATTTTTATGCTGCAGGTTTGGAGAGCAATTTTGGAGGAGAGTTTGAGCATTTGAGCTTGAACCATGCAACTTCTTCTTCTTCTCTTATTCTCTCAAGCATCCATGGCAATCCATTTAGAGTAGATTCATGTTAATTTAGATTCATATTTCCTTTCATAGATTAATCTTGCATATTTCCTCATAGAATAGTTTGCATATTTCCTTTCATGCATTGTTATCATATAGATTACTTTCCTTCCATGAATTGTTATCATATAGAATAGCTTTCATTCTCATTTGCAATCCATATTTGATGATCATGGAGACTAGCATTCTTGCTCTTCCTCTTTGAATATCTCATTTGATGGTGTACTTGCATGGGCATAACTAGGTATAAACTGAGGGCCTTCATCACAAACCCTTGCACTCCATGAATAGGGAGCTATGAGTCACCATTTGAGACCTCATTCTTGAGCAATCTTGAATATAATAAATCATAGAAGTGTGTCAACATTTTAGCACATAGTAATTTATCGCTAACTCTCTAATGTGACAAGAATATTCCTTTTCATCCTGTGAGCTAGTGATAAAGCAATACAAAACCTTAGTTTATAAAATTTCAGATACGTGGCACCCTATCGCTAACTTGCAACCTGACAACACTTAACCGCTCATGACCTCATGAGATAGAGATCAAAATAAATACTTAACTTCTAACCCTTACAAGTCAGATTATGACTAAAAGATGATATCATTAAGCTGGCTTGAGACCTGGCAACAACTATAAATTTAACTACTTATTATTTGATTGTGAGCTTGCAGCTTGAAAGTATTAACATGATAATGGCTCCCAACCTCATAACAAAATAATAAACTTAACCACTCACCAGCTTGCCAGTCATTACCGCCCACTGTCTCAAACCCTTGTGACTAACTATTTCAATGACCACCAAAAGCTGTCGCAACTCCACATTGTACATTCATCGCTTCCAATTGCCATGACCTAGTGACTAATCATCATCTCTAGCTCTTGGCTTGCTTTACTGACCTCTTGCTAAACTCATGAGCTGGAGACCAGCATTTCATAACTTCCACCTTCAAGAGGTTCCATTCTTTAGGGTTTCAGTGTTGACAAGTGATCATTTTTTTGTAAAGTGGTTCACTTTTTGGTTTTCATTTATGGAAACACATCTGGTTTACAGTTCGATTGCTTAAAGTTAAGTTTTGCTAACTCAAAAATTGACTAAGTATAAAAGCAGTGATACATAAGTATTTTGGGTATCTAAGATTGAGATCGATGAGTTATGACATTCGAGCTGTATGACATGGACTCCTGGCAATCAGAGTTTTATTATGTTTGATGATAACCTATAATTTGACTATGTAAGAGCATTGACTATGAATTTGATATTTACTCTATTAAATGTATTTTTTATTGAAAGTTGACTATGTAATATTTGCATTGAGAGCCAACTTGGTGAAAGAGAAAGATATATATGTAAGATATTTTTGTGGAATTATAAAATACATGGATTGATGATATGTTATGAGATAGATGTGAATTACTGAATAGAGGATGATAGAGATCATTGATGAGCTATAAACAGGAACTATCTAAGCATTAGAGATGCTTGTTATTGTTCTTTACTGAGAACATTTTGTAACATAATTTTATTGTAGAGTTGTATGCTCATTTGGCCCCTAATAGGGTGTTGTATGCCTTTAACAGGGTTTTAATTCCTTTAACAAGTAAATATACTATGTAATATTCAGCTCCCAACAGGGCTAGGTCTCCTAACAGGGACACTATACTTTAGTGCATGCTTGTGGGTATCATCCCCACCGAGGTTTTCCCTTGGCCAAAGTTTCCTCGACAACAAATAATGGTGTTATGAGTACTATGTTTTTTGCTTATGTTCTTTTCATTTCTTCAAGCTTATGGTTAATTTTTAATTGCTTGAAGAATTTAATTAAGTTCAGTAATATTTATTCACCCCCCGCCCCCTCAGTATTATCCAATCCTAACAATTGGTATCAGAGATTTTGGTCATGGGAGAGAAAGTCTAACAATTTAAGGGAGATCATAATGGATTTGGATAGTTTGCAAGAAAAATTTGATGCTGCACTTGAAGACCTTGACAAAGAAAAAGTAGAGAATGGAGATTTGAGATTCAACATTCGAAGAGCTAAGAAATTTTTAAAGAAACTCAAGGAACAGCTTGAAATTTCCAAAAGTCAAAGACAATATCTTATGGTTCAGATAAAAGAGGATTCATATGAAGATATTTTAGATCAGATAAAGCAACTTAAAGAATAAATTGAAACCCTGAAACTTGAGAATGAGGTTATGACTAAATAAATTCAGATATAGAAGGATGCTAAGAAGAAAGTTGAAGAATCTCTTAAATGTGCATTAGATCAAATGAAGAATGAGAATGCAAACTACAAGAACAAGTATCTAGAACTGGAGAAATACAATCAGATCATAAAAGGTGAGCTTGTTGAAGCAAAGAAACACATTGAGAAACTTCACACCAGCAGTGATTTGATCAATGAACAAAGAGACAGACAAAAACCTAAAGGTGATATGGCTGGTATTGGCTTCAATGAAGCTGAATGCTCAAAGAATCAGGAAGAGAAATTTGATGAGAAGATTGATGCTAAAAAACCTCCTATTGAAGAACCTAGAGAGAAGATTAGACCCTTCAAAGGTATATGTTTTGGTTGTAACAAATTTGGACACATGAAGAGAGACTGTAGAGGTAATGCCCCTTTTAAAACTTTTTTTGGTTATTGTTTTAATTGCAATGGATATGGGCACAAGAAAGTAGAATGCAGGAAACCTAATCAACATGGATATAAACAAGATAATGGAAGAGAACCTACATGAGATAAATGCCATAATCTTAGACACATTGTGAAGTATTGTAATCTGCAAGTAAATCAGGAAAGAATACCTCCTTTATGTTACAAATGCAATAATCTGGGACATATAGTGAAGTTTTGCAGGTATAAGGGAGTAAACCACAGAAGAGTACCACCTCCTATGAATTCACAGAAGAGTGGAAGTTATATTGGAAAGAGTGTTGCAAATTTGAAGAATGATTTTGACATTTGTTTTAAGAAAGCAGAAGACAACAGCAGTGGTAAAATTTGGAAGACCAAAGAAACCAGTGAGACACTAGTTCAGGGAGAGACAGTAGATGCTACTGGATCTTCGCCTAATGGCAGCAAAGTTGAATTGACCGAATTGGCTAATTATGGCCTTAGGGGGAGCATTGGATACAGATACTAGAGTATATCTAGCCCCAAATTTTGTGGATTGAGCTCGAGAAAACTTAGGTATGAACATGGCCAATATAATGCAGTATACATCTAAGAGCGCAACATCAGTTGATGCATATATTTTGATCGTGAGATTTACAGTCGACTAGATAGTATTGAGTATAATAAACCCTTCTAACTTAAACTTGTATAAAGATCCATACGATGATCTATTTCCTTATCATTTGACAAGAGTGACCTAAGAAGATCAAATAGTGAAGGAACTTAGTCTATTCTACAATTGTCATGTGTGATTGATCAAAGTAAAAAACTTGGAATTCAGTGGAATAGAGATATTTACATCATCTATTTATGGATGCACCTGTTATTTATGATATCGTAGATTGACCTAGGTATAAATTAAAGAAATATTCATTCAAGTCTTGTGAAGAAGATCCCAAAGGAGAATTTTCTCAGACCCCTCATAGTGTATTACACGTAGAAGATATTAGGGCTTAAAATCATTGTAAGTATGATATACTTGGTACTGATGAGATTTCCACTGAGATGGAGTATATGACTGAAAAATGAATTATGAAGGATGAATACAAACCCATTGATCAGTTGAGAATAAAGAAAATTTTAGATTTGTATGAATTCGAAGAAATAGAATGGATCAAGATATTGTTGAGCGGAGTACATGATCAGTTCATTTGGATAGGCGAACATCTTGTGAAGATCTATAGTGATTTAATTCATGAGATTATAGGAATAGACAACACTGGAATCATTCTTGTTGCAGGAAAACATGTGAAGAAAGAAGTTGAAACCCTAACTCACTCAAAATGGGACAAGCGAGCAATGACAGTAAATGACATCTTTCAGAAAGATGTGAGATTAATCTCTATGATACTTGGCTACAAATTCTACTATAGAAGTAGACCTAATTTGGTATCTACAAGAGTTATTATGATGGCATGGAGAATGGTGAAAGAAGATGTGAAATATAACCTATGCAAAGTATTGGCACAACAATTTCTAGAGAATGTTAAACTCATAAAGAAAGACAGATCAAAGACCTTCATATTTGGCTCACTATTGATGCATATGTTTATACACATTGAACACAAATTTCCTGGCATGCACACTACTGGTTGGAGAAAAGGGTTACCTACTGGTATTCATATTTCACAAAGCTACAGAAGATAGAACAGAACATGGGTTGATGGGGAATTATTTGGTATGATTAAGATTCTTTAGCGGAAAATGAAAAATAGATATAGATTACATGAAGACATTGTTGAAAAATACAAGGATACAATCTATTTCATGGTTGAAACTAATTATTTATGATTTGAGGTAGTCACTCCTAGGAAGAAATGGTGTTATCCAATGGGATATGAAGTAATTTTAGAGGTATTGACCATGCAAGTTGAAAATGTTCTTGCATCTGAGATTGATACATCAAAAGAAAGATGGGGTACATATGAGGAGAAATCAGCTAAGGTAAGAGAGGAAAAGACTAGAGGTCAGAGGAAAAGGAAAATTGATAACATTATACATGAATGCGGTGTTAAGGCAGGATTGATAGAAGAAGAGTTGAAAGAAGTGAAAAATAAAATGGCAAAATGATCTTCTAGTCTGGAAAGTGCTATTACTACAACCCTTCCCACTCCTAGAGTACTAATGGTAGACATTCCACCTCCTCCATCATAGCACACATCACAAAATAAAAACATTACTCCTAGAGTAAACACCAGATCTAGCAAGAAAACATCATCTATGGAACCAAGCACTGTGAGAGAAGAGAAAAAACATGAGAAGAGTAATCAAGCATGGAATCCTGACTTGAAGATGATAGAGAAGAGAGCTATAGAACAAGGGAAGATAGTTTCAATTGACAAATACTATGACATGTATGATGAGACTGACAAACAAAAAATTGAAGATGTTGTAGTTAATCGCCTACTTGTTTTCAGAAAGACTCTATTGGAAATTGAGAGAAGCATACATGAATAACTGTATGGGAGATTAGAGAAAAGGAAACAATTAGCTCAAACTGAAGATGAAACAATCATAAATCAAGAAATTGACAACATGTTGCCTGTGATATCTTTACAAGAGAGAGAATATTCAAGGAATTGAAACCTTTGTTGATGACTAAGGTAAGACTATTAAAAATCATGAAAAGAAAATATGATGAACTCAGTGAGGAAACTCATAAGGCACTGGAGAAAATATTAATGAACACAACTCCTGAGAAGCCTCTACCTCCTAAAACCACTTCGTCCACACCATTAGGAATGGGAGAAAGTTCAAAGATAGCTGAGGTAAATGCTGAGAAGAGTGAAGCTGATTCACAAATAGATTTCTATCTTTCTGCTGTGCCTGTGACACTTGATACATCACATGATGAAAAGGACCCATTTGCAGGGAATGTGGACAACACTATTGCAGATGAAGTGGAGCAGAAAGAGGAAGAAGAGAAGAAAGAGGAAGAAGAGCAGAAGGAAGAATAGAAATAGGATGAATCAAAAGAGGTAAACACATCTTCCATCTCATTTTTGGAAAGAAAATATAAAAAAATAGAAGTTAATGTTGACTACATGGATGAAGATGAGCTAGTAAAATTAGCTTTTACTCCACTAACTAAAGTTAAGGAAAGATTATAACAGAAAGGTGATAAAAAGGCTAAAGTAATTACAAGGGAAATTGATACTGTGAACAAATTGCTTCCACTACCTATTGTATTTTAGCATAGAGATGACATTGAAAATCTAAAAATAACACTTGATGAATTTGATGGACATTATGAGAATTTGATAAATATTGTAGAAGAGAAGGCATAAAAGAACTATTCGGAGAAGAAACTATCTGAAGTTTGCAAGTCTATTGCATGGGACTTAGGCATTCTGAAAACTTGTTTGACAAATAAAAAGAGATGCATTACACATGGAAGAAAAATATTTAGTTACTGTATGAATCCTACTAGGCATATTCAGAACATTGAAGACATTATTTCCAAGCAGAGGGCAATTCTGAACAATATGATGGACAGTTTTAAAACTTCTTCACAATCTGTAACAGAGTTAGACAAGGAAGTAAAAAAAAATTTGGTGAAACTCAGTGTATTGGATATTGAGAAAGGGAGAGTATTAACAAGATTCAATTTTTTGAAGAGTCTAATCACTCCTAAGCTATCCATACTTGAGGCACATCTATCAGACTTAGAGAAAGTTACAAAGTCATTGACTAGTTCTATGCCTACAGAGTTGAAAGAAGCAGAGACGACATCATTTGCATTGAATGGACTAATTCATGTTAGTCAAATATTGTTTAAAACATGGATTAAAGAAGTGAATATCTTGGAAGATTCCTTTCAAGATATTCTAAAACTGGTGAGCAGGCACTAATCCTATTATTTTGTATGCACCTTTGTCATTGTTGTCAAAGGGGGAGAAGAGAAGAACAAAAACGAATGGGAGAAGAGATAAGAAGGAAGTAATAAGGAAGGCGAGAAAATAGAGGAGACATTTTTGTTTTGTTTGAAAAATGAATGGGAGAAGAGATAAAAAGGAAGTAATACGGAAGGAGAGAAAATAGACAAGACAGTTTTGTTTTGTTGGAACACTTAGTCATTTTTTTTTTAGTGTTGCCATCAATACCAAAGAGAGAGATTGTTGGAAAGTGATAAATTTTGTGTAGTGTGATTCACTTTTTGGTTGTCATTTATGGAAACACATCTAGTTTACAGATCAATTCCTATAAATTTTAATTTTTTCTAACTCAGAAATTCACTAAGTACAGAAGCAGTGATACAGAAGTATTTTGGGTATCAAAGATCAAGATAGATAAGTTATGACATGCAAGATTAGAGGAAGACAGTATGGGGTATGTGTGACCTCCACCTAAGATCATTTTTTTTTGGTAATGTTTATAGCAAGTTAGAGAGAATTGAAGACAGACAGACTGCAGCAGAACAGTGATACAGAGCAGTTGGACAGTAGCGATGATTAAGGGAGTATGACATGGACTCCTGGAAATCGGAGTTGGATTATGGTTTATGATAACCTATACTTTTAATATGTAAGAGTGCCAACTATGCATTTTATATTTACTTTATTAAATGTATTTTGTATTGAAATCCGACTATGTAATATTTGCATTGAGAGCCGACTTGGTGAAAGAGAAAGATATATATGTAAGATCTTTTTATGGAATTAGAAAATACATGGATTGATGATGTGTTATGAGATAGATGTGAATGACAGAATAGAGGATGATAATTATCATTGATGAGATATAAACATGAACTATCTAAGCATTACAGATGCTTGTTATTGTTCTTTACTAAGAACATTTTGTAACATAATTTTATTGTAGAGTTGTATGCTCAATTGGCCCCTAACAGGGTGTTGTATGCCTTTAACAGGGTTTTAATTCCTTTAACATGGAAATTTACTATGTAATATTCATCTCCTAACAGGGCTAGGTCTCCTAATAGGGACACTATACTTTAGTGCATTCTTGTGGGTATTATCTTCGCCGGGGTTTTCCCTTGGCCAGGGTTTCCTCAACAACAAATAATGGTGTTATGAGTACTGTGTTATTTGCTTATGTTATTTTCATTTTTGTAAGCTTATGGTTAATGTTTAATTGGTTGAAGAATTTAATTAAGTTTAGTAATAATGATTCACCCCCCCCTCTCAATATTATCCAATCCTAACATTTAGGAATTACACAACCATGCTTCCATTTCTGATGAATTCGCACTTCAAATGCCCTTTTCCCAAACAAAGGAGTCCACCAAGGTAAAAATTCCTTTCGTCATTCACCAATCAGAAATATGTGGAGTCAGCTTCTTCTGTCATCTTTTAATCCTCTCATGACTTCATGAAGTGTTGTTCCCAGTAGTCCTTCAGAATTTTAGGATTTCCCTTACTAGCCTTCCATTCCAAATCATATCCAAATCCTGAATTTTTGATGGGCAACCAATTCCTGAAAATATCGACATTTAGAGACTTAAGATTAAGAATGAGCCTTTAACTAGACTTTAACCAAAATTTAGAGACTTAAGCTTAAGAATTTCTTAACTTGTTATGTTTATCTGCATCTTGCCTCTCACTGGCATGCGAGGCTCAAACCCTCCTAGGAGCCACATTTATGTCCACATGCCATTAAGAGGCAACACTAACTTTTTTCTTGAAAGCATGATGGATGTACCAAATTGATCCTGAGTGAAAATTTTGGTAACATTCTTGGCGATATCTATTGGATATCTGCTTGCAAGAGATTTGGACCAGTAGCATAGTAATTCCATTGGGCATAGGGTCATCTAGACAAACATGACTACAACTATCTAGACAATGTTGTAACCATCCCTAATTCACTGAGAGTGGGTGTATGATTTGTGATAGTGAAATAAAATTTCATTAGCATGAATTATATAAGTATTCTCAGTAAATTAATAAGGTTTGACAACATTGTCCTTCTCATTATGCAACTCTAACAATCTAAAAACTCTTGCAAACTTATTGAAAAAAAGAAAACTTATAAGAACTTAGTTACTTTGTTGGACAACACTTAAGGAAAACTGGAAAACTAACCTACCCTAGCCTAAACAGTAGAAAAACATACTAAACAAAACCATTTAATAGTTCACTAAAATGTTTTCCTTTTCTACCTAATTTGCAATGATAAACATGTTGCTTAGAAGGAAAATAAAGGAAGATGAAAAATGAAACACATTTAACCGACTCATGCAATATTTCTTGAAGATAGAAAGTGTTTTTACTTACTCACTCTGTTGATTAAAGAAATTATCATCTCGTAATGTATCAACATACCACATTTGATCTTCCTCATCAGCATCCTCATACTCAAGTGTTGATATAAATGAGTCCCTCTCACTTATCTCCAACTGGGCCAGATACCTAATTAGGCAGCCTCTTGAGAGTATGAACTTGGAACTTTCTCTATCGATTCCTTTAATTTCTCTCTTTAGTTCATCATGGTCATCCTAAATAATTGATATCCATGTCATATCATCTTCCATGGTCAAGGGACCATCATCTTTTTTTAATTCATCTAGGAGCTCATCAAAACTATTAACCTGTAGAAGGTTCTTAGCAACTGGTTCCAGCTTGGATTCATGCAGAAAATCCTTCAAAATAATGTTTTCCAAAATAAGGCTTCCTTCAATGGGCACATACTCTGACATTTCAACAACAAGAAATCACAGAACACCTTAATAATATTGTCAAAACAATCATCTACTATGCTTTTTTCAGCTTCTATATCATGAACATTTTGTTGTTATGTTAATGTGGTTGGGAACTAATCTTTCTTTTCTTTCTCAACAAAAGAGGGTAAGTCATAAAAGAAGAACATAACCCTCTCCTTCTAGTTAGTCTCTTTTCTTAGAGCTAATGGGGATTATTCAATATCCTACTCAAAATATGTAGGAAGCTCTACAAATAGATTTGATACCTCCTATCTCAATTGGCTCTACTCTTAAGCATTTGCTACTTGTTCTATCAAATTTGAAACAAAAGCATCAACCTCCTTTTTAGCTCCTTGATCTTTGACTGGGTCACATGGGGTAGCTTTGAAAAGTTTTGGAATTTGAAAGCTAGGATGTTGAATCCATGAAAACTTCCATGGAATCTTGCCAGCTTGGCCATTTGGTTCAGTTACCTAATATAACTCAGATTGAGGATCAATATAGTGATTTGGTTGACTAGGATCACTCAAGGGACCTTGTAGGGGATGTCATATTTCTTTTGCAGGTTTATAACCCATAAAACTTAGAATCTCAAGCTTTGAAGGTTGACTTCAAGCACACAAGGCTGATTGAGCTCTGATTGAGGCTCTAACTCTTATAATCATGCAATTAACATCCTCATTTTCTCCTCTTTATCTGCAACTTTCTTGGAAAGTAATTCTTCCTCATACCTTTGAGCCTCCATCTCCTGTTGGTGCATATGAGCCTTATAAGAAAGCTCCTCTTGTTGCATTTTATACTCATCTTTGCATTCCACAGACCTCGATTGTTCTTGAAATTTTGTCAGAATATCATCAAGGCTCATGTTTGTAAAATTCTAGGGATAATTCTGAGAATCAATAAAGAAACTCTCTTGTGGTTGCTGATAGGCATGCTTCTAGGAAACTTGAGCAGGGGTGGGAGGGTGGAAAGTGTATGGAACTTGTTGATAAGGTTGGTGAGAAGATGTAAAGACATAATCCTCATGAAATGGGGAATGAAAAGCCATGTTCACATAAAAATAACTATATCTGGTCAAAACCAATGAAAATTTCTCCAGAGTCACCAGGTGTATGATTTTCTTGCCTCCAAATGCACAAACTATTGATGTACACACCTGACAAAAGTAACATAAAACTTGAAAAGATTGGAAATCAGCTCTCAGTCCCACCAAGCATGTCAAAAATGTTATATTTCAAAGATGCACCCTATTAAGTTCTCAAAACTTAACTTATTAGAGAAACATGCAAACACTCTTGAGTAGTGGGTTACTCAAAATTGGAGTGAATCTCCAGGTTCTAGGTCAGTTCCTATATGATGCTTCTATTATACACTAAATTTTCACCCTATTAAGCGCTTGATCCTAATGATCTGGTATAACATGGGAATTACTTCTAGGTTGTGGGACCTTTTCTAACTCAAGTGAGACCTTTGGGTTCTAGGCCAGTTCCTCTTGGATAATCAACTATTTTGCTCTTAAAACTTGAAAAGTAAAATTGGAAGGAAAAGGGATAGAAGGAGAACTGAAGGGAAATAAATAAAATTTTAACCTACAAGGTGATGCATTGAAAGTGACATGAATCACAATATAATGACCAAGAACCAGCATGAAACTCCTAAATTATGATAAGTATAACTTTATAGATAGGTTTGCAAAAAAGTGTTTCATAGAGAGGTCTGGAATGAAAAGAGGTTATTCAAGGAAAGAGAAGATTTCACAAACAATAGCATATCTAAGGTGATAGACACAGACTATGACCTAAAAAAAAACATCCACTCCATCAAATAGGGACAAGATAGAGACAAAGATAATAAGGGATGAACAAAATCCACAAGATTAGCCTTATCAAATCATCTACAATTGTAGACAAAGATGCAGAAAAGAAAGAAAAAACTTGGAATAACTCACAACTTCTTCAATACTCAGCCAGTATATTGTGCTTTAGAAATAATCCCAAAAACACATGAGAACCTGAGGGTGGGAAAATTACCATGGAAAGACCTGCATAAGCCTTAGAAGACTAAGAATTATAGACACATGAAGAGTTTGACACAGAAACTGTCACATAAAACTTCTTACATAATCTGAACCTTTTACAAAAGATCAAAAAATTACTTATATACAACCTCCCCTAGCACATAGGCTAGGGATTCAATTCATTAATCAGATCAGGGAAAAATAGGGTTATAATAGATATTCCTTAAATAATTCAAAAACCCTAAAAATGTCAAGACTACCATTAAACACACTTGGTAAATATATCAGATGATCAGATATAGTCATGAAGATATCTCCCATCACCGTAAATTTGAGTAGATAAGTCAACTGATCCATCTACTTTGTCTGCAACTTGGAACACATCACCACCACTATGGAACTCTGAGATCATATTCAAATATTTGAATATCTATTTATAATGGTCACAGGTGGTGCAGATTATCATATGAATGGCTCACAATAAGACTCAATCTCCTATTTAAAACATAGTCATCGATCCTTTCTTTATCTTTATCTCATCTTTAAGCTCAGATCTGATCTAGACACATGGAACCCTGTCGCAATGCCTCAAAGATATCTATCATACATTTTGGTAATTGAGGCTTGACATTGACCATTGGATCTATCTTTTGTCAGATCTTTTCCTCTAAATTACCTCTGACTCATCTTTAACCTTGGGTATTGAATTCCTTTGTATCTCTGAGTCTTTGAATCTTTTCCTTAACTCTATTTATATTTGGAGATTGAGCGACAACCACAAGATCAAGACTTGCATCAATGACTTGCACTTGATCTTTGAATCTAACAAGCATATTCTAATTTAGCTTTGTGGATCAGCACCAACCACAAGATCAAACTTCAATCTAAGGTCACCACCTAACCTTGGCCAGTCCATCTCAACTTTAGTTGACTTGATCTTCACTCAGGTCTATCTAGAGATCTGGAGATAAAGCAATCGCTGAGTCTCAGAATGGATCCTTAACCCTTGATTTTATTCAAATATCTAGCACCATCCACAAGATTAGAACAAGATCAACGATCTGTACTGAATCTTTGAATGATTTGGTTGACTTTGACTTGTCTAGTGATTTAGCACCAAGCACACATCTTGATCTTGATCAATGGCTCACACATAATCTTGAGATCCTTTATGATTTGTACCTTTTATTGTGAGATCTAGTGCCAGCCACACATCTCAGATAAGATCAATGATCCTCGCCGATTCGCTAAATGATTTTCTTAACCTCAAGTCTATTTCGAGATTCAGAGATAAAGGCAAAGTGTAAACCCATGTCTTAACCTAAGTCAAATTATGAGATTCAAAGATAAAGCTATCTCTGAATCTCCAAGAGAATTCCTTAACTCTAAGTTTATTTCATGACTCAGTGACATCCACAAGGTCTAATCTGCATCCATAGTCTGTGCTGAATCTTGAGAACTTAGTTGACCTGACTAGAATATTGTGAGATCTAGTGCCAACTATAAGATCAGAACAAGAAAAGAACTTGATCAATGACCTGCGCTAAGTCTCCAGATCAAAAGAGCATATTCCTTTCCATTCTGATATTTTGAGATAGACATAAGAGGTTAAAGAACACATGACTTAAAATATACTTAAGTTACTTGGAAAAGCAACTTGAAAATAGAACAAGTCATGGAGGGTTTAGGGTTTAAGCATGAGTTAGGTTTTCAAGACATGAAAAAAGGCTTAAACCGGGCCTATAAATATGAAAATAACAAGGCAAAGACCCGAAATCATGACAGGAACCTTACAATTTGGGCTCTACCCTTATGGGAGCCTCATTTACTCAACTTGTAGTCAAAAATTGCATAGGATAGGAAATTTTGGGTAACATTTTTGGGGATTTCTGCTAAATGTCAGCTTGCTAGACATATAAACCAGTGTCCTATGACATTCCATTGGGAAAGGAGTCTCCATTGGGCACAAAAGAGACTTCTAGGAAGGAGGGAAACAACAAACCAAAATAGGAAAAGAGCTATATACAAGCGGAAACAACTACCATGCACAAGCACTTTGAGGAAAGCAAGAAAAACTAACCTAATATAAACTAACTAGTATAGAAATTGGTCAAACAAAACCATTCAATGGAATGCTAAAATAGCTACCCTTTCTCCTTAGGATATCTTGCATTGAATGCATAAGGATAGCTAATATGATATGAGGCACATAAAAGTATGTCAGAAAATATAGAATTGTCTCTTGAAAAATGGGTTCAAACTCACTCACCTCAAATTTTTGATATGAGGATGTTTCATTAAACTCCTCCTAGGCCAAGTATCTGATGGGGAAGCCTCTTGAGATGGCATAATTGGAGCCATCTTTTTTATTTTCACAATCCTCATGGTTGTCCTGCATTATGAATAGCCATGTTAACTCCTCTTCCGTAGTCAGGGGAATATCATCTTTTGTTAAACATGCTAAGAGCTCATCAAAACTATCAACTCTCTTAAGGCCTTTAGGAACAACCGATTTCCTATCATCAAGCTCCACACACAAATCTTCCATGATGCTCCCCAAATAATTTTCCCCAAGGTTTTTGTCAACTTTTGCATATTGGAAAGCTTCCTCTTTAATTCCAATTTCATGAACTAGTTTATCATCATAATGCCCTACTCCCTCTAGTTGTTGCAAAATTAAAAATGTGGTCATGACCATATCTACCTCATCCTTCTCAACAAAAATAGGCATCTCATCAAACAAAGACATGGAATCTTCATCTTTGTCAATCCATTGCTGATGGTGATCCTTCTTTCCTAATTGACCTTCAGCCATAGGTAATGGCATGTCTTCTTCTCCTTCAACAAAAAGGGGAAGCTCATCAAATAAATCAATCAAGAGCTCAGGCTGAGCATCAATCTCCATTTCTTCACCTTGCTGTCCCAACTTGTCATAGTCATCACTCAACACTGAAACCTTTGATTTTCTCTCATCTTCATGACATGAAGGCTCATCCACCACAAGTCCTTTCTTTGATTCTTTACTAGTATCTTTAAAAAGACTTGGCATCTAACAGCCAGGAGGTAGAGTCCATGAAGGTTTCCATGGAAGCTCTATATATTGAGAGACCTTAGGTGTCTCTTGGGATAAGCAACTATCTTGAACAAACTACTCTTGCAGAGTGGTGGACTGAATCTCAAGTATAGGTTCTTGGAGAGAATGTTTTCCCTTAAAACTTGGGATGTGAAATTGAGAGTGTTCATATGTAAACATAGAAGGCATACCTTTCTTGAAGCTTGGAAAATTGAAGACCTGTCTGACATCTATTGCTCCCTTGCAACCTACTCTTTCCAAACATAATCCTCAGGTTGTTGTTGATCACAACAAGGCTGCAATTTCTCTCTAACAATTTTATGTGCTTGAAGGATTTCACTAAATCTTGGAAATGAATGCTCTATAGGTTCTTCATTTGTAGGTTCTTGGAACATGGGAGTACTCCATCTTGGAATACTAACCTCATGAGATTTAGGAGACTCACCTTGCCCAAAAGGCCTGAAGCTTGGAACCTTACATTCAAGAGCCTTTTGTTCAACAATTTGTGATCTCATCTCTGCTTCCCTGACAACAATTTGGAAATCAAGCTCCTCTTCTCATTGGGTCTTTTTCTACTCATCACCTAGAATCTCTTCCACTTGGTTGGAAACTAACTCCTTCTCATAACATTGAGCTTCCATGTCTTGCTACCCCTTGATTTCCAACAACTTCTTAATCAAGTCAAGCAACATGTTTTTTTTCCTTTCACACTCCCCCTTCATTCCAACAAATTCTAAGCTCTGAGGCTGATTGGAAATATCTTCATGATGATTAGGCATAAAATAATCTCCTTGGGACTAGTTATAATTATGACTCTTCTACCAATCAAGCTGAGAAGGGGAGGTAGGTGGTAAGCATGATGAACCTATTTCTTGATACTCTCTTGTTGTTTGTCATGTGCCCATGATGCTTCCCATTGGAGAGCATTCTCATTAGCATGTACAGGGGCATATTGATTAGGGGCATGTTGAACATATTGACAACATGCTATGATATGGTAGCTTGGACTAAAAACCACTTTTGGATGGTTTTCATATGGTTGTTTCTTATACCATTAAACATTATTCTCATGATATGATGGTGAGTAACTTGACTGTCCAGAATAAATTAACATCTCTACTCATGCATTTAGCTAGAATTTTGAATATAAAAGATTTAAATCATACCAGCACTTGATCCTTTGAAGCCAGTAGACCTTTCCAGAGTCACCAAATATGCAATACAATGACCACTTCTAGGTATGTATTATGTTATCATTATATCATAGATAGCATAGATTTGAAAATAAACTTCTTTTTGTGGTCCCACCGAGTGTGCCAGAATTATTATACACCAAATTTGCACCCTATTAAGCGCTTGAGCCTAATGATCTGGCATAAAATAGGTCTCACTTCAGTTAGCAAAGGTCCCACAACCTATAAGTGATTCCCATGTTATACCAGATCATTAGGCTCAAGTGCTTAATAGGGTACAAATTCAGTGTATAACAACTTCACCTACAAGGCTTACTAAAACTGCCTTCTTGGTGGGAAAAGGGGTAGAAATCTTGCATAAACTTAAACTTTGAACTAAAACTACTAAGGTGATACACCAAAATTGATATTAGGACATGAAACCACAAAGTAGCACACACTAGTTTACCATGATACAAAATTAACTTGTAAAAATTATTACAACATGCTCCATGCATCAATATTTCACTAAGAGACCTAAGTGCACTTGACCTACAAAAGGAAGGAAACTTCACTATTGAGGAACCACCTACACTTACATGGAACACTTAATGGCCTGCATAAAACATACTAATTACAGACAAGGTGATAAACTCCAAGAAAAACCTCCAAGGAAAAGAAAAGCAATCCACAAGTATCTTGATCAATCATAAAACACACATAAAAACCTACAAGAATAAGATGGCAAAGATTGAGTGAAAAATGGCATCCAAGGTGTAATATGTATTTCATTCCCAAAGTGAGTTAAAAAAACATATGGAGAAAACTACAAAAGGACATTAAATATTTTTTAGAGTAATAATTTATTTCACTTATTAATTAAATCATTTTGATTTAATTATTAAGTCACTTATTATCTCTAGTTTACTAAAGCTAAACTTTAGGCATGTAATAATTAATTCTTTTATTAATTATTATCATGCAACCTAGACTTCTCCCTTTTAGGGTTTTGATCACCTTTATAAGGTTTTATCTCATTGTATTTTATCATTCCCTCTCTGAATGAATATTTCATCTTTCAAATCATTCTTTGTTGTGTGTCCATTATTTGTTTTTGTGATAGTTTTTTCTACAGTGGTGTTAGCACTATAAAATTTTCTTCATGGTTCCAATGCTTTCAATAATTTTTTTCCCTAATCCTCAAGCCCTAATGTTTATGTGCTTAAACCCTAGTTCATTTTCATGAAAAAATCATAAAACCCTAAGTCTTTGTGGCTCGTTATATTTTCAACTTATCTTTTTCAAGTCACTTAAGTCTTATTAGCCCATGAGTCATTGTATCTTTTATGCCTTATCTCCTAATCTCACAATCGAGATTGAATATTATTTAGGGTCTGGAGTTCTAGCTAGGAAAGGCTATCTCTTAATCTCGTAAGTGAAGGGAATATGATCTTTTCATTCAACAATATGGCAAAGGAACATCTTTAATTCTTAGTGGGCCCAGTCTTTCCTTTATCTCCTGATCTCTTAATTCTTGGCGGTTAGTTCTTAAAATCTGGATATTTGGCGAAAAAGGTATGACTTGAATTTTTATTGTTATCTCCTAGTCTCGTAATGTTTTGGTTAAGTCTTAGAAAATATGGAGATCTGGTGAGGTTCATTGATGCCGATTAGATTGGAGATCTAGTGTTGGAATTTGTAATTTAAGCCAGGTCAAGTGAAGTATTTGGAGATTCAGAGATAGCTTTGTCTCACAATCTCAGGATCAAGCTACAGTTAAGTATTGTGTTCTGAGATTGAGCGAGAATCATTGATCATGTTTCAGATGTATGGTCATCGTTGAATCTCATGAACAAACCAGAGTCGGGACTTTCAATTAGCAACTCAGAGATATGTGTTATCTCTAAATCCTGAGATCAGGCTAGAGTTAAAGAGTTTGTGTAGAGATCATGAGATAAAGTGTTAGTAATAACTAAGAGGGGGGGTGAATTAGTGGCCTCAAAAATTTATCCTTTAAACTTTAATCCACCAATCAATACACCTCAGATTATTAAGTCCCTACAAGATGCATGACATGAAATACTTGAAATAATAAATTGTTTGTCAGTTTACCTTGTCTGTCCTTATTCTCCTTGATTACCAATAAGTAGTAAGACTTATTTATTGATACTTAGTAAATATGCCGAGTATACCAATCAATCCAGAAATGAATATGTGAAATGTAAAACACTAAAGTAATAAACCATATACACATAACACATGGATTTTAACATGGAAACCCTGTTAAGGGAAAGACCATTGCGACCAGTACCCCAAATTTTCACTCTTCTAAAGTGAGCCCTGTTAGGAGCCAACCCTGTGAAAGGTTACAAACACACTGTTAAGTGTGACCTTGCTAGAGGATTTTATACATATAGGTAGTCACTTAGTATCTGGCATCTATTTTTCTACCATCCTTGAATTAGCCTCCTTCTTAGACTGTAAATAGGCTTTAGGCAAATCTTGCTACCATCCTTGAATCAACCTTCTTCTTAGGTTGTTAATAGGCTTTAGGAAATTTCAATGCTACTTTCATGAATCAACCTCTTTGGCAATCTATTAGGATATACCTCAATTATAGAAGACTGTTAAGTCCTAGTCTGTTAAGAGACTTGATGCTTCAATGGTTAAACTGAAACATTATGACATGTTTCTAATGTAACTTGAATTGCAGATTTTCATATCTATTTAAGTAAAATACCTCTCTGATCAATGTATCAATTCAATTCCTTTGTGCTCCACACTTTCTACTCTACGATGTTGTGCTTAAATATTCATTAATGTCTACAGAATTCCTTAGCTCTCCTTCAGCTTGATTGATCAGGACTGTATGAAGTTATCCTTCATCAGTTTCTCTTCAGCATCCTCTCTTTATTCACTCCCTTTTATTGTATGTGATTTCTCATTATTAGTGATTACGGAAATGAATTATGCTTGTCTCTTATATAGACATGATATTCCTTAATTCTTGATTCTTGATTCTTGATTCTTGGCGTGAAAAACAATCCATCCAATTTGATTTACGGCTTTAAATCCTAATATATCTCATAATTATCTTCTTGCCAACTGTATAAATATTCTTTAAATCAATTACTTAACTGTGGTCAAATAAAAAAAATAAAACAACCAGTTAAGTCTATCCTTAAGCTCTGCCAGCTAGATATTTTGTCATTTCCTAAACTCTCTGTTATGTCAGTCAATTCTACAGTTCATCATTGGTGACAACTGCCAGTTCCATTAGTGTAACTCCATTTAGCTTTGGGATCTCCATCCATCGGGCATCATTGGATTTTTATCATCGACCATCCTTTGATTTTTCTTTGTCAAGCAACACTGTCTTCTATTTGTTGGTTATCACTATGACTTTTTCTCTTCCTTTACCGATGGTGTGCAATCCATCGGTGTTGTCTTTCACTTAGTCAATACTTGAATTTTATGCATTACTAAAAGCATAATCTTTGTTCCATTGATTCTCTAAAGTCTTTGGCATTATGTACATGACCATACAGATGATATCAAATTGACATCAATGATAATACAAACCATTAACTGATTTAATGTCTTGCATCATCTTCAACTTAACATTATCAAACATTCAATCAGTTATATGTCATCAATCTCTCCCTTTGGAATTGATGTAAACATACTATACTATTTCTAATATAATATGAAATACAAGTGTTGAGATTCATCAAATTACCAAATAGTTTGTTTTGATAACTGATAAAAATGTATGATGTCGGTAAGCTCTGTGTTAGCTTAGATTTGATTCTTGCAGCTTTTAGTGTTTCTTGTACTGATGTGTTGTGTTCTCTTCTTGTGTCAATTTCTCTATTTTGACTGTTCATCTTCATTGATGTCTCTGTCTTGTGTCAGCAGCTCTCCCTTTGCATATGATTTTTGCATACAAATTCTCTCCCTATGGATATGATCTCTCCCTATTTGGAGTAATCTGATAATGAATAATTCCTCTTGTGATGTGATAATATCAATACATTCTCTCCCTTTGACAACAATTCCAAACAAATATTTTACAAATATCTGACATTCATGTCAAACAATTATTTTCTCCTATCCATAATATATTCCTTGAATTTCCCTTATCCATCAGCAATACAACAATATGCTCTGGTGCTCAGTTCTGATATACACCTTTATGTATAGAGATGTAGCTTTGAAGTTCATCTTTTTTCTTGCATCAACATGAATGATATTCTGATAATATATAGGCTGATGTAGCCTTCAATCCTTTACTGACTAGTAGACAAGGGTTTGACCCCTAGTCTTTGAAATGTTTATTGCACTAGTGTTATCAAAATAGATAATCATTGGTTCTGAGATCATCATATGCATACCTTCCAGCAATTGTTTGATCAATGCAATATTTGAGTAGTTTGCAGTAGCACCAACATATTCTTCTTCTATAGTAGACTAAGAGATGCATCCTTGCTTCTTGCTAATCCATGTGATAATTTTGTCACCCATAAAGAATGCTCCTCCAGTTGTGCTCTTCTAGCCATCAAGATTTCCAGCCCAATTAGCGTCCGTAAACACTTTTAGTTCAATTTTTCCTTCTCTTCTATACCATAAGCCAAATTCCTCAATATTCTTCAGATATCTTAGAATTATTTTCACAACAGTCATATGTGATTCCCTGGGGTTAGCAGAAAATATAGAAACAATTCCTACTGCATGTGCAATGTCTGGTCTAGTGTGTACAACATACATGAGTTTTCCTATCATTTATCTGTACAAAGTCAGATTTGCCTCTGTTGTCTTCTCTTCCTTTGTTAATTTGCATCTAGTATCCATTGGTGTTCCAATAGCTCTGGAATCTTCCATCTTGAATATTTTCAGGACCTCTTTGATGTATTTGGACTGTGTAATGAAAATACGTTATCTTTGTTGAATGATTTGTAGACCAAGAAAGAAATTGATCTCTCCAAACATAGACATCTCAAAATATTTGCTCATCTCATCAGAAAATGACTTGCATAGCATGTCATTGCCTCCAAATATGATGTCATCAACAAATATTTCAGCAATGAAAGTGTTAGCATCAGTATTTTATTTCAAATAAAGATTACTATTTTCACTAGTCCTTATGAATCCAATACATATTAGATAGGAATGAAGTCATTCATACCAGGCTCTGAGAGCTTGTTTTAATCCATACAAGGCTTTGTGAAGTCTACATACCATGTTCCTTTTGTTTGGATATACAAACCCTTCTGGTTGTTCAATGTATACATCTTCTTCAAGTATTCCATTTAGGAATGCTGACTTGACATCCATTTGATATACTTTGAATCCTTTATATACAACATACGCAAGTAGTATTCTTACTCCTTCTAGCCTAGCAATGGGTGCAAAGGTTTCTCCATAGTCTATACCTTCCTCTTATGCATACCCCTTGCATAATAGTCTTGCTTTGTTCCTTGTGACTTCTCCATTCTCGTTTAGCTTGTTCCTGAATATACATTTTGTACCGATGACATTCTTATCATCTGGTCTTGGCACAAGTGACGATGTTCTGTTCTTCTCAATCTATTCAATCTCATCATTCATAGCACTTATCCATTCTTCATTATCTAGTGCAACAGTGACAAATTTTGGCTCAAACTCACAAATTAAGCAATTTGAGTTCAAAGACTTACTTCTTGTTCTTGTACCAGCTTTCTTATCTCCTATGATCTGATCCTCTAGATGGTTCCTTCTTACATATCTTGCAAGTACAGGTACAATTCTTTGTGTATCAGCTTGATCTTCATTACCTTGCACATTATTTTGATCATTATCCTGACCGTCGGTAACAGCATTCTGACCATTCGTTGCAACATTCTGTTGTTCTAGATTTAAGCACTATTGCTCGGGTAGAGTCATGGGTTATTCACAATATACAAATTTGTTGTAGTCTTCTAGTTCTTTTGTGATTTCTAGCTCATTCTTTTCTACAAATTCATCAATCTTCACATTTTCACTTTCAACTATTTTGTTAGAAGCCTTGATTAGACATTTAAAAGCTTTGCTCTTGGTAGAATACCCTAGAAAAATACCTTCATCACTTTTGGCATAGAGCTTTCCATTTCTATAATCCTTTAAGACATAACATTGACTACCAAATATTTTGAAGTAACTTACATTGGGTGTTTTACCATACCATAGCTCATAAGGTGTCTTCTTTGCGTCCTTCTTCAATTGTACTCTATTTTAAGTGTATAAATAGCAGTGTTGATAGCTTCCCTCCAAAAGATTTGGGTGATGTCCTTTTCTATCATCAATGTTCTTACACAATCAACTATTGATTTGTTCCTTCTCTCAGCAATCCCATTTTGTTGTGGTTTCCTTGGTGTAGAAACCTGTCTTTTTATACCATGCTCATTACAGAAATTAGTGAATTCATCTGATATAAATTCTCCTCCTTTATCTGATCTCAAACATTTTAGATCCTTACCACTTTGTTTTTCTACCATAGCCTTATACCATTTAAACATCTTGAATGCTTCTGATTTTTCTTTTTAGAAACATGACTGTCATCATTCTAGAGTAATCATCAACAAAAAGAATAAAATATCTATCTCCATAACAACTCTTTGTCCTCATAGGTCCACATAAATCAGTATGGACTAATTCTAGAATATCATCAGATGTATGGTTTTTACTTTTGAAACTAGACTTTGTCATTTTACCTTTTTGATAATTTTTGCACATGATGTTGTCTGGCTTTGTCATTGTCGGTAAGCCACTTACACTTCTTCTTTTTCTTATTTCCATCATGTTGTCAAAATTCACATGACACAATCTTTTGTGCCACAACCATATATATTTGTTTCTAGTCATTAAGAAAGTAGTGTTAGTATCATTTAGATAGAATACGTTACCTTTGGTTTGTTCACCGGTACCAATCAGTTTTCCTAATTCATTGAAGATCTTGGCCTTCTTGTTCTCAAATGCTACTCTATGACCTGAATTATTCAGTTGAGAAACACTCAACAGATTATAATTCAATCCTTTTACCCAATAAGCATTTTCACATTTAATCAGGTTATTCAGCATTATTGTTCCTTTACCTTCAACTGGACAAGGTGTATCATTACCCATTCTTACTGTACCACCATTATAATATTCAAAACTATTAAAATTTTCTTTGTCACCGATCATATGGTGAGTGCAGCCACTATCTATAATCCAGATATCATTCTTACTAACCTTAGATATGAGTGTAGTTTCTTCATACCTTTCCTCTTCATCTGAATCATCCTTCATAGCTACAAATACCATCTCGATGTCATCATCAGGTTCGGTGTCAGTATCTTCATCTTTGCAGGCAACTAGGTAGCTAGCCTTCTTGCCTTTATCTTTGTAGTCTTAGGTATCCTTTCTTTCTGATCGTTGGTAACCTTTGTAATCTTTCTTATCACCTCTATCAAATTTCTTCTCAAAAGATCTATCATCACTTCTATCATCTTTTCTTTTGTTAGGACATCTAGCAGCAAAGTGTCCAATTTCTTTACAATTAAAGCATACAAGTGGTAACATGTCTTTGTATTTACCTTTGCCTCTTTGTATTCTTCTAGCCATAAGTGCTTCTATTTCATCTAGATCTTCTTCTTCACTTTCACTTTCACTGTCCTTTCTAAATGAGTTTCTATGATTGGATTTCCTTATTTTCATAGAAGAATTAAATGCAAACTCTAAACTTGGTAAGACACTATTGTCAAAGTTATTCATCTCAAATGAAATCAGTCTACCAATTAAGCTATCAAGAGTAGCTGTATTGTTTGCAACTGATCTCATTTCTTGAATAGTAGAGACTCTAATAGCATATATAGGCAATAAGGTTCTTAAGATTTTACTTACCACTGTTTCCACTTCAAGTGTACCTCCAATGCCTCATATAGCATTGACTACTTCCTTTATTCTTGTGTTGTACTATGTGATGTTTTCTCCTTCTTTCATTCCTAGATCATCAAAATTTTCTTTAAGGCTTTCTACCTTGGCTCTCAAAACATTTGTATCACCTCCATGTACAAGCCTCAGTTTGTCCCACATTTTCTTTGCAGTTGTGCAGTCTTTGACATCTTAAAATTCAGCATCAAAGTGTGAGGAAGAAAGCTCTATAACCATACAGTTTTTCTCATGCTTCACTCTCAATTGATCTACTGCCAATGGTCCTTTAGGAAACACATATTTAGTATCTAAGTATTGAGTAACATCATTACCAATACCTGATAATGGATTCTTATCCTGCTTTGCCATGAAGCAAAGTTGTCTTTGTTCAACTTGGGCACATCTCGTCTGTTCATCTTGTGATCTTTACTTAGGTCTTGAAACCTTCCTTCTAAGCACACAAGCTTTGATACCAATTGTTAGTAATAACTGAGACGGGGGTGAATCAATGGCATCAAAAATTTATCCTTTAAACTTTAATCCACCAATCAATACACCTCAGATTATTAAGTCCCTACAAGATGCATGCCATGAAATACTTGAAATAATAAACTGTATGTTGGTTTACCTTGTCTGTCCTTATTCTCCTTGATTACCGATAAGAAGTAAGACTTATTTACCAATACTCAATAAATAAGTAGAGTATACCAATCAATCCAGAAATGCATATGTGAAATGTAAAACACTAAAGTAATAAACCATATACACATAACACATGGATTTTAACATGGAAACCATGTTAAGGAAAAAACCACCAGGACCAGTACCCCAAATTTTCACTCTTGTGAAGTGAGCCTTGTTAGGAGCTAACACTGTTAAAGGTTACAAACACACTGTTAAGTGTGACCTTGTTAGAGGATTTTATACATATAGGTTGTCACTTAGTATCTAGCATCTATTTTTCTACCATCCTTGAATCAGCCTCCTTCTTAGACTGTCAATAGGCTTTAGGAAAATCTTTCTACCATCCTTGAATTAGCCTTCTTCTTAGGCTGTCAATAGGATTTAGGAAATTTCAATGCTACTTTCATGAATCAACCATTTTGGAAATTTGTTAGGATATACCTCAATTATAAAAGACTATTATGTCCTGCTCTGTTAAGAGACCTGATGCTTCAATGGTTAAACTGAAACATTATGACCTGTTTCTAATACAACTTGAATTGTAGATTTTTAGATCTATTTAAGTACAATACCTCTCTAATCAATGTATCAATTCAATTCCTTTGTTCTCCTCACTTTCTTCTCTATGATGTTGTGTTGCATTGTTCGTCGGTGTCTACAAAATTCCTTAGCTCTCCTTCAGCTTGATTGATCAAGACTATATGAAGTTATCCTTCATCAGTTTCTCTTCAGCATCCTCTCTCTATTCACTCCTTTTTTGTGTATGTAATTTCTCATTATTAGTGATTACAGATATGAATTATGCTTGTCTCTTATATAGACATGATATTGCTTAATTCTTAATTCTTGATTCTTGGCGTGAAAAACAATCCAGCCAATTTGATTTATGGCTTTAGCTCCTGATATATCTCATAGTTATCTTCTTGCCAACTATATAAATCTTCTTTAAATCAATTACTTAACTGTGGTTGAATAAAACAAATAAAACAACTAGTTAAGTCTATCCTTAAGCTCTGCTAGCTAGATATTTTGTCATTTCTTGAACTCTCTGTTCTGTCGGTCAATTCTGCAGTTCATCGTCGGTGACAACTGCCAATTTCATTGGTGTAACTTTAGATAGCTTTGGGATCTCTGTTCGTCGAGCATCATTGGATTTTTCTCATTGGGCATCCTCTGATTTTGCTTTGTTAGGAAACACTATCTTCTTCTCGTCGGTTATCACTGTGACTTTTTCTCTGCCTTTACCGACAGTGTGCACTTCATTAGTGTTGTCTGTCACTTAGTGAATACTTGACTTTTATGCATTGCTTAAAGCATAATATTTGTTCCATTGATTCTCTGAAGTCTTTGGCATTATGTACATGATCGTATAGATGATATCAAGTTGACATCAATGACAATACAAACCATTAACTGATTTAATATCTTGCATCATCTTCAACTTAACATTATCAAATATTCAATCAATTATATGTCATCATAAAGCCTTATCATTGAATCTCACAATGGTCCTGGGATTAAGTGAATTCTTGTGAGATCTGGTGTGAACCATTGATTAAGACCAAGATGTGTGCCTAGCGCTAAATTGCCAGATAAAGTAAAATTCAATTAATGGATTTAACTATTCAGAGATACATAACCAAGATTCAGACATGTCTCTAAGTGACTTATCAGATCAGTGGTTGTCACGTGATCTCTAAATAAACTATGGGTTAGGCTAGGAGTTCGGTGACTCAGAGATAGTGTTGTCGCTAAATATTGAAATGGGACCATGGTTAAGTAAAGATAAGTTAAATAGAGATTTAGTTCTTTTGAGGGGATGTCCGACGTTGTTCCTCAAAGGAGAGATGATCTGATCATGTTGCAATAAGGTAATTTTCATGCTTTACATTTATTTGTGTTGAGGTCACTTGTTCTAGGTTTTCAAAGGAGGTTAATATGTAGTTAAGTTTGAGAAGGTCTAATGGATGACATTTTTCCTTAATGCCAGAGATGAAGGATCTTTAATTCTCAAGGCATCATGCCTACGTTATGCATGTCTAGGTTAGACATAATAGGTCAGAAAGGAATAGGGATTTATCAGGGCCACTAGTATTTTTCCACGTGGAGGTCAGTGGGACCAGTAGTTTTGAAGTAGAGAAGGGTAAAGGTAGTGCAGATGTATGTGGATCGTGTGGTCGGTGTGATGCCTCAAGGGGGAAGTTACTGGATAGATACTCTTTAAGGCATTGTGATGTGATGTCACCTCCCGATGAGATCGTCAGAGCCTGGGTAACTTAAAGAAGATCTACAACTCACTTTGAAAGTTGGAAAAGATTCAAATCTCAATCATTGATACCATATTTAGCACCACATGTGACCATTATAACTGATATTTGAATTTTTCAAATATATTTCTTAGATTTTTCATGGCCATGGACTGAGATTTTTGTTCCTGGTCATTAACACATCGATCTGATTTTCTGGGTCATCTTTGCACAGTTGTAGAGGGGTGTTTGGATAAGGATTGTGCAGCTGAGAATGTTTTTATGTTCAGAATTGATAGTTGGGGTATTTGATCAGATTGATACACCTTATAGTGCTGCTTGGTCTATTATACATTTATGTTGAGTTTTTCTTCACGTCATGGTTCTTGGGAATTTAGACTTCATGGTACTATTCTTCACATCCCAATAAGTATGGATACAGATCATATCAGATTGCACAGATTGAAGTGAAAGATAGGGTTACAACTTGATGATAGGGTAGTTGAATGAATTGAAGGAATTTATAGTTGTAAACCCTAACCCTAAATTATTTGAAGCTTGTTGCAATTCCTATTCCTATAAAGGGATTTCCAAGATCATTTAGTAGGGGCTAGAGAATTGGGAAAGTAGAGAGCATTAGGTTTCTTACTTGTTTCTAGTCAAGGATATAGAAAATATTTTTAGACTGTATTAAGATGGAGTAGAAATTTCTTATTATATTTTTCATACTATTGTATTGTGTATTTCCTTAAACATATTTCTATTGGAATAGTCCCAAAGGATATATGAGAAGGGGGGTGAATTAGCTATCAGATATTTTAATTCTTTTATGTTCTTAATTATAAATTAACATAAAGCTAATTCACATTCAGATAACACAATAGAGAACTCCACAATTTTGGTTACGGGGAAACTAATTAGGTAAAAACCCCAGTGGGAATTAGCACCCACAAATATTTGCACTGGTTTATAATGATCCATGTTAGAAGATCTTACAACCCTGTTAAGATTTTATCTTTACAATGCAAGAAGTATAGAGACCTGGTTAAAGGTCAAACCCTATTAGGAGTCTTTTCCAATTAACCTTGTTAGGAGTGAGGACTCACTGTCCAAAAGCTCACTGCTAAAATTATGAAGGCTGAAACCTTCAGTAGAGAAGATATACACTATATCTGATAGATGAACTATTTGAGTAGACCTGATGTCTTAATCAGTTCCAATGAATTTTAATCTTCTTCTATTTCTTCACATAGATCTTCAACTTATTCTGTCTGACTTTCTTCTCTCTTCTGTCTCTTGTTT
Source organism: Thuja plicata (assembly GCA_018584345.1). NCBI lineage: Eukaryota > Viridiplantae > Streptophyta > Pinopsida > Cupressales > Cupressaceae > Thuja > Thuja plicata. Next base: position 1,843,958 of record MU224820.1, read on the forward strand.
TTCACTTCATTTTTCACACTTAGTGAACACATTTGAACTGCTATATGTATCTTCACCAAGGATAAGGTCACGAAGTTATTTGGAAACACTTCATCAACTTCTTTGTTAGCTTAACTAATCACGCAATCAGAATTGGGACCGTGTGACTCAAACTGAATGGATGCGACGCTTCACCAAGTCAGCTTGACCAAATTAACTCAAACATCATGATTATGTTAAAACACATTTGGCACCTTTGGATACTCATTATTGACTCATAACTAAACTTGAATACAAACACGCATATCCCAAAGATAGGCACAACTCAAGACACACTATAATTATGTCAACTCTTATCAGATAATCTTCAGAAGCTATTACCGCCATAACTGATTAACATAACTTAACTGAAACTTTATATCTAACTCAGCATGAATGCACATATCATCTAGAACATGTATACATCATGGAAATAAAAAATCATAGCTCCAAAACATTTGTACTGATAATTTCATATAGAACACCACTGTGTATTATATGTTGTCATCAACGACAAACATACAATCAATTATTTGCACAGAAAAAGATCTCCAACAATCTCCCCCTTTGACATTGATGGAAACATATGATATCATCAACTCAAAGTGTCTTCCTTCTTTTTACAATCTTCTCAATATCCTCATCAAAATTTCCTCTTCACTGTTGCTGCTCTTCTAACTGTATACTCCCCCAAAGTATATGATCCCCCTTACTAATAATGCCCCTTTGACATCAATGAAAAAGGGTGTTAAACACAATTAGGCATAGGTACTACTCCAGAAGTAGAGTAGTCAACCATTCATCAGTCACCAAGGACTGATGTTCTTGCTGCAAATTCTAATCAGACTAGGAAAGGGAATTCCTGCCAACTTCTCCCTGACATACTCAAAAGTATCTTTTGATAATGACTTTGTAAAAATATATGCTAATTGTTCTTTAGTGCTCACATAATCCAACTTTACTTCTCTATCTGCAAATTTTTCTCTTAGAAAGTGGTATTTGATCTCAATGTGTTTTTTCTTTGCATGCATCGTAGGGTTGTTTGACATATTGATAGTACTAGTGTTTTCACAGTGAATAACAATAGGATAATCAATCTAAATACCAAAGTCTTTAATCATCTGTTTGATCCAAACCATTGTTGAACAATTCAATGCTGCTATAACATACTCAGCTTCTATTGTTGACTGAGAGATACAATTCTACTTTTTACTTGTCCAAGTGACCAAACTATCTCCAAGAAATATTGCTCCTCCTAATGTACTCTTTCTGTCATCAAAAAAACCTTCACAATCAGCATTAGTATACACATGAAGTTGTATATTCTCTGAGTTAGGATACCATAAACCATAGTCTATAGTTCCTTTTAAATATCTGAATATTCTTTGTATTTCCATTAGGTGATTTTGTTTAGGTTCAGCTGCAAATCTTCTAACAATGCCAACTACATTAGAAATATCAGGTCTAGATTGAGTAAGATATATGATTTTTCCAATCATAGATCTATATAGAGTCTTGTCAACTACTCTAGAATCATCATCTTTAGAAATCTTTCTTCTTTTTATCATGGGGGTGCTTACTGGTTTGCAATATTCCATTTTGAAAGTCTTCAATATCTCCTTTACATACTTAGACTGAGTTATGAATATGCCTTTGTCTATTTTTTTTACATTCAATCCAAGAAAATATTTAATAAATTCAATCATGCTCATTTCAAACTCACTTTTCATTTCTTTGGCAAATTTTGCACTAAGTTTGTCATTACCTCCAAAGATAATGTCATCAACAAAAATAGCAATGAGTAGTAATCCTTCATCTGTCTCTCTTATGAATAAATTATAGTTTGTTGCTCCTTTTCTGAATCCTATCTTTGTTAAGTGACCATCAAGTCTCTCATACCAAGCTCTTGGGGCCTTTTTAAGTCCATAAAGTACTTTCTTTAGTCTACATACCATGTCTGGTTTGTCTGAAAGTTTGAATCCTTTAGGTTGTTCTATGTAGACTTCTTCCTTCAGGTCACCATTTAGAAAAGCTGACTTGGCATCCATTTGATATACTTTGAAGTTCTTGAATGTTTGATATGCCAAAAAAAACTTGATAGCTTCCAATCTTCTCATAGGGGAAAATGTATCAGTGTAGTCTATTCCTTCTCTCTGCGCATATCCTTTACATACTAATCTTTCTTTGTTCCTTACCACTATACCTTCTTCCTTCATTTTGTTCCTGAATATCCACTTTATTCCAATCACATTCTTGTCATGAGGTCTAGGGACTAGTTCCCATGTTTCATTCTTGATTATTTGATCTAATTCTTCTTGCATAGCACTTTTCCAATCTAAATCTTTGCACGCATCTTCAACACTTAAGGGTTCAATCTAAGAAATTAAGCATACCTCTTCATCAGCAGTTGAACATTTTTCTCTGGATCTTGTCAAGACTTTAGTGCTCTAATCTCCAATTATGTCTTCCTTAGAGTAGTATTTGGATGTGTATTTTGAGTTCTTAGAAGTGACACTCTCATCTGTAATATGTGATTCTTATTCACTTGGTTCAGGATTGTTGCATGAGACATCAATACAGTCAAACATTTCTTCAATAACTGTGTCCTTATTTATGGGTCTGGGCTCTTCTTCAATCATAAGATCACATTCATAGTATCTTTCTTGAATCATAAACTTCTCATCAATCTTCACATGAGTACTTTCAATGATCTTCTTCAATCTTAAATTAAAACATCTATAGACTTTGCTTTTAGTAGAGTAACCAAGAAAAATACCTTCATCATTTCTAGCATCAAATTTTTTCCAATACTATCATCTCTCTTGATGTAGTACTTGCTTCCAAAGATTCTAAAGTATTTTACAATAGGTACATTACCAAACCAAAGTTCATAAGGTGTCTTGTCTGCACTGGGCCTCAATTGTATTCTATTGATAGTATAGACTGATGTATTGACCACATCTCTCCAATAGGTATGGGAAACCTTTTCTTCAATCATGATAATGTGTGTTGTGTCAAGTATTATTTTGTTCCTTCTTTCTGCAATCCCATTCTACTGAGGGGTTTTAGGTGCACTTAACTATCTTTTGATTCCATGTTCTTCATAGTAATCATAAAATTGGTCAGATGTGAATTCTCCTCCTCTATCAGATCTCAAACATTTTATTTTCAATCTAGATTTATTCTCAACCTTAGCTTTGAATATTTTGAACTTCTCAAAAGCTTCAAATTTGTCTTTTAAGAACACAACCCACATCATCCTTGAGAAATCATCAACAAACAAAATAAAATACCTTTCTCCATAGTATGATCTTTTCTGAGTAGGTACACATAGGTCTGTATGTATCAGATATAATTTATTCTCAGCAGAGTCTTGTTTTCTCCTGAATGAAGTCCTTACATTCTTCCCCATCACACATTCCCTGCACATAGTGTCAACTAGTCTTGCAATACTTGGAAGGTCTCTTATTGCCTTTGCATTACTTATCTTGACTATGTTGTCAAAATTGATATGACAAAGTATCTTGTACCATAACCAACTAGCATCCACTTTTGCAACAAAACAACTTACTTCTGAATTGAGCTAAAAGACATTACCTTTGGTCTTTGAGCCTGATGCAATCATGTCTCCTTCTTTTTTGTTAATGATGCACTGGTTATTTTTGAATACCAACTATTATCCTTTATCAAGCAACTGTCCAACACTTAGTAAGTTATGATGTAAGCCATCAACATAAAGAACATCATTTGTCTTATTCTTTCCATATAAGGTGATAGAACCTCTTCCTATGATAGGTTTGGGAGTGTTATCTCCAAATCTAACCATGCCACCTTTGTACTTGTCCAAATGTACAAATATGTCTTTGTCTCCTGTCATGTGTTGTGAACATCCGTTGTCAATGATCCAGTCAGTTCTGATGTCAGCTTTTGAAACTAATGCTAACTCTTGTGCTTTTTCTTCATCTTCTTTGTCCATTTCTTCAAGCATCTTCTCAATGTCTTTAATGGAAACGAATCCAATTTCATCTTCTCCTAAATCATCATCAGTTACACCATCTTTAGCATGATAACATTCCTTAGTGTACTTGGGCTTGTAATCTGATCTAAACTTCTTGACTCTTTTAGGACACTTGGATGCAAAGTGACCAACTTTATTGCATGAAAAACATTTGAATGGTAGTTGTCCTTCATATTTCCCTTTACCTTTCCTTTCTTTCTTGGCAATAATAGCAATTATTTCTTCTAGTTATGTATCCACTTCTTCTTTATTACTAGAGCTGCTTATAGATTTCTTGTTGTGGACTGAGGCTTTGAAGGTTGTCTCACTTTTAGGTTCTGTCTTCAATCTTGATATCTCAAATGCAAATATTTTTCTGATCAAAGTCTCCCTCTTGAAGTCTTTTGAAAACTGCATAGTCTCATCTAAGATATTGATCTTTCTCTCATAGTCTATTTTTAATGTGGTCATTAGTTTGTCCATTATATCATCCTCTAAAATTTCTCCACCATTGTTCCTGATACCTGAAACTGCTTCATTAATTCTCTGATTGTAGGCTCTAATGTTTTCTTCAGGTAGCATCTCTAAGTTGTTGTATCTTTTATTCCATGTCTTTCTACGTGAATTCTTTGCTTGGATTTCTCCTTCAAGCATATCTTCTAAGTATTTCCAAATAGAGTATGCTTTATATGCCTTGTTGATCTCAGAAAATTCACTGTTGGATAGGGCACTGATTAGGGTTTCTTTGGAAATTGCATTTTGAGTGAACACTTCCTTTTGTTTAATTATAGAGTCTTCTTCTGCAAGTTCTTTATAGGTGGTAACATTAATTGCTTGAGTGGCAATCTCATAGATCTCAAATCCAACACACTGAAGATGTGTTATCATTTTGTTCTTCCAGTCAAGATAGTTTTCTCCATAAAACTTAGGACTCTCTTTCCTGAAGTATGCCATCTGATCTACCTTAAGCTGTTAGGATTTCTCTCCAAGGCACTTGGCTCTGATACCAATTGTTGGAATAGTCCCAAAGGATAATTGAGAGGGGGGGTGAATCAGTTATCAGCTATTTTAATTATTTTTTGTTCTTAATTATAAATTAACATAAAGAAAATGCACATTCAGATAACACAATAGAGAACTCCACAATTTTGGTTACGGGGAAACCAATTAGGTAAAAATCCTGGTGGGAATTAGCACCCAAAAATATCTGCACTAGTTTATAATGATCCCTGTTAGAAGGTCTTACAACCCTGTTAAGATATGATCTTTACAATGCAAGAAGTACAGAGACCTAGTTAAAGGTCGGACCCTGTTAGGAGTCTTTTACAAGTAACCCTGTTAGGACTGAGGACTCACTGTCCAAAAGCTCACTACTAAAATGATGAAGGCTGCAACCTTCAGTACAATAGATATACAATATATCTGATAAATAAATGGTTTGAGTAGACCTATTGTCTTGATCAGTTCCAATGAATTTTTATCTTCTTCTGTTTCTTCACATAGATGTTCAACTTATTCTGTATGACTTTTTGCTCTCTTCTGTCTTTTGTTTTTCACTTTATTTTTCACACTTAGTGAACACATTTGAACTTCTATATGTATCTTCACCAAGGATAAGGTCATGAAGGTATTTAGAAACAATTTATCAACTTATTTTTCAGCTTAACTAATCACACAATCAGAATTGGGACCGCGCAACTCAAACTGAATGGACGTGACGCTTCACCAAGTCAGCTTCACCAAATTAACTCAAACATCACAATTCTATTAAAACACATTTGGTGACTTTGGATACTCATCATTGAATCATAACTAAACATGAATACAGACATGCATATCCCAAAGATTGGCACAACTCAAGAAGCATTGTAATTACGTCGGCTCTTATGAGATAATCTTCAGAAGCTGTTACTGCCATAATTGATTAACATAAATTAACTGAAAATTTATATCTGGCTCAGTGTGAATGCACATAGAATCTAGAGCATGTATACATCATGAAAATAAACATGCATAGCTCCAAAACATCTGTACTCATAATTACATATATAACACCGTTGTGTATTATATGTTGTCATCAATGACAAACATACAATCAATTATTTGCACAGAAGCAAATCTCCAACAATTGGTGCACAAACTTTGATTCATCATACTTGATATAATTTTTCTCAGATTTAAGTCTCTACTTTGTGTTATCTTCTGATTTTTTTATTTTTCTGACTTATTGCATTAGATTTGCTTATGTATATGTTTTATTCCATAAGTCTTTGATTTGAGATCAAATTAAAATGCTTTGGATATAACATAGGCTCATTTGATTATCTACATAGGGATACTATAAGAAGTGTGTGGTCTAGGATATTTATGTTTATGGTTATGATTCTTTGACCAGTAGGTTGGTTTTAGTTTTTAGTATTTGTATTGAGGACTTTCCCAATGGATAAGGCACTCATCAAGAACTAGTATATTCTTTTTAGATATATTTCTAGTAGGTTTGGCTATATTTTTCCCTATCAAAATGTCAAAACCATTTCAGTTCCTTTTACATTTTGTGGTTGTTGGTTGATGTCCTACATGATAATGGAGATTCAATGAATGTATGGTTAGCATTAAGTACTTTCTTCTCATTATCTATTGTTAAAATCTAGAGTTACAAGGAAATGTAAAGAGTTAAGTTTTATGTAGATTAGGTGTGCCCACCTTGGTTTTGCAGAGCCAAAAGTGTAGAGGGTGGTCTTGTCCCTATAGGTGGTCTAGTTACCTTGCAGAGATTTCATACTTAGAGCTAACCACTCTTAACATTAGTCTCAAGGTATATTGGTGGCTTCTCAAAGCATAAACATTTTAAAACATCGACAAAATGGAGACTCTTTTGGGAACATGCAGTAAAATTGTCATAAACTGACCAGTAAGTTGAACATTGGAAGTATAGATTTACTATAGTTTTGCCCCTATTTTTTAATCATATAGTTAGTGTTGTGATCCCAAATTGAATTGGATGGTGACTCTAAGTTTTCTCTGTAGCAGTGTTGAGTAACAAATATCAATTTTGTCACACACTTTCTCAATATGAGATACAGAAATACTAGATCCCGGGCAAAGGGACATCCTGAAGATAGATTGGGAGATGAGTTCCTAACCACATCTAAATTTGATCACTCGGGGAAAGGAAGGGATGATAGAACATTACCTCAGAATGAGAGACAAGGGAAGGACATTGTAGAAGAAGAGCCATTCCAACACAACAATGAAGGAAATGCATCAGAATATGAAGAAGCTACAGAAGTGGGTTTGAATACACATGGAGATTATAGTTCTCCTAGTGTGTGTGTGTGTGTGTGTGTGTGTGAGAGAGAGAGAGAGAGAGAGAGAGAGGAATCTGACACCACCCTCCCAAATTCAAAAAATCTTGATGATCAACTTGCTAAATGGAGGAGATGTTATCAAGAGGAATTGGTCATCACACAACAAAAAAAAAAAGTGAAGATGAGAGAAGACAAAATTTTATCATGATTGATCAAATGAAAAATCAAGTGTGGAACCAAGAAGAAATAAATTATGTTAATAAACCTAATAAATCTTAAGAGGAACCTATCATTCATCAAACAGTTGATTTTTAAGGCCCTAGGGATAAGGGGAAGAAAAGGATGAAAGGAATTCAAATAAATGAACCTATTGGTCATGAGGTTTCATTAGATCAAATATCTATAGAAGGCACTCACCTTGAAAGGATTAGAAGGATAAATGAAATCTTGGAAAGAGAGCTAGAAAAGGAAGAATTAGAAGCTTTTTCTTTAGAAAAGAAAAATAAGATTGATTTTCTCAGGCAATCTACTTGGCCTTCTCTTGCTAGTGTTGAGGTATCTGCAACATCAAATGTCAGGGAATCTACTTCTCAAATTGGTAATCATTTTCAAGGTAGACCCACCCATGCAGAAATGTACAAACAATTTTCATTGCATAATATTCCTTGTTATCCTAATCTAGTTCCAAGTGAAATTAGAGATAAGCTTCCTAAATTTGCTAGAAATAATGTATTCACATGTGAGGAAAATCTAAAGAATTTTAAATATACCATGGATGATTATTATATTGTACATGAGGATGTGGTTGTGAAAATTTTTGTTCTATCTCTAGTTGGAGATGTTAGGGATTGGTTTGATGCGTTATCTCATAATTCATTAGGATTCATGGATGCACTAAAAGAATTTTTTAAGGAGAAATATGGTGATAAGAAAAATGAGGGATTCATGTTGAATGAATTCAATAATATAAAGAAAAATGAAAATGAGGATGTTTTGGAATTCAACATAAGATTTAAAAAGGTTATGCATAAACTTTTTCAAGTTATGAGGCTTGATGATAAGGTTTGTCTTGCCACATATTTAAATGAATTTGATCCTAAAATAGGATACCTCCTGAGAGACAAGAATCCTAGAACCATCAAGGAAGCTTATGAAATAGTTGTTAACATTGATACTAATAGGATAGTATCAGGAAAATTGGGTAGAAAGGATGACTGGAAGCCTGCTAGAAAAGAAATAGATAGACCCTCTAATGTGAAACCTAAAGAGGAGATTAATATGAAGCAGATTCTAAGTGCCATGAAAGATTTGAAACCTAGAGAGAGTAAAAATTCTAGAGCTCCAAATAATAATACATCATCCTATAATAGTTATAGTCAGTATCCAAGCATGAAAAACTATCCATATGGTACCCAGTGGAAGGATGGGAAGCCTATTCTCCCACAAAAAAAAAAGACAAGCCTTATAATAGGACCCCTGAACCTTTACAAAGAAATTTTGTTAAAATGTGTAATGAGGATTATTGGTGTGAATCTTTTCAATCCCCACATAATCTTGACTATTATACTATTGATTTGAACATATATGTGTTGGCTTACCCTTAGCACCCCAATTTTAAACTTTCAAAAACCAGCCCCATGGAAAGAATTCCTAAATTGTCCCAATATATTGTGGGTTTTTATTGCTAATGATGATTTTGTAAAGTTATAATTGTGAAGGAGCAGCATTCTCGGTTCTATTGAACATGAACTTGGAACCACAAAGTTCAAAGTTCAAAGTTTGAAATGTGGTTTGCAAAGTTCAAAGTTCAAAGTTTGAAATGCAGTTTGCAAGGTTCAGGATTCCAAAATGTCAGTTCAAAGGATGGATTATCTTGATGGTTTATATGGACCCAATATGCAATTATTTTAGTTTGAGACCATTAATATCAGAATGATTGGCCCACGACAAGTATGGATTAAGGAATGTTTTTTTAGTATTTGTTGGAAGCTCCTCTGTCATGAATTGTATTGGGGAAATCTAAGAAAGCGTAAGAGTGGAAACATAAAAGCAATTACTTATATCATGTGATTTTCCTCTATTACTACAATCTCAATATGGAAACCTGAGTTAGAAGAAAAAGTTTGCCTTGATTTAGTAAAAGAGGTGAGAGCATACTTTGATTTCATAAAGTCATGGCTTTATCAAACAGTTGTCCAGAATCTTCATGAGGAATTCATTGTTGGTGTTGGATAAATAAAATAAACATAATGACACATATAGCTCCATGTGGTAAAACCTCTGTAAACATATTTCTCACCTTCCCAAGTGTTGAAATCATCGAGCAATGCAGAAATTAAACTTGAAGGCGTGAACTGCTTCTCTTCATTGATAAGAGAAAGTGGACCCAATTGTAAACATCAAAGATTGCATATTCATATTTAAAGCTCCAAAAATAACTTCAATACTGAGAATGAGTATTGAGCTTTAAGACATATTATAGGAAGGTTGTGTTGGAAGTACAATAATGGGAAAGCAAGATACTGAGAGAGGGGTGAATTAGATCTTAAAACTCAATCACTTAAAACAAATTGATCCACATTCATACATATATGAATTCAACCTAACATCAGATAGCATCAACAACATGAAATGTATAACCCATAACACATAATTTTGGTAACCCAGAAACCCAAAAAGGTAAAACTGGGGTGGGGATGACACCCACAAAATCTTCACTACTGCAGCAATAAAGTGTGCATGTTAGGGCTACAATAGTTTGATTACAAAATCCAATCTACCTAGTTAAAGGTCTGTTTGGTTAAGAACTAAAGATCATTACAATCTACCTTGTGAAAGGATTTCAACTTATAGTAAATTAAGCACTCGGCTAAGAGATTTAAAGTAGGTCTATTAGAACCAATCTATTAAGAGATTTCACCTAATACACCTATTAGAATGTTTCAAGTAGTGATCCTTTGTTATGCACTCAAATGCTGATGACGGATCTTCTCTTTCCAATATCTTCTATGATCTCACAATATAATATGTCTTTACTCTCCTCTTCACTGCTCTATCATTCTTCTTGATCTAGGCTTGTTCTCAAAATAACTCACTATTCATCTTTCATGAACACAACAACCCTTCTCTTTGTGTATCTCTCTCTCTAATACTAGGGTTAGAATCAATATTATATGTCTTTATGGATCTGTTGGTGAGATCTAGATCAACGATCAAGATCTAATATTTATGCCTCCAATGCATTCTAATTTCCTGATTGGCTCCATGTCATGCATAGTATAAAATAATTAAATGCGTAAATAAATTAGTAGATAAATATTAAATGCATACATAAGTCAGCCCAAATATCATACAAGTCAGCCTAAACATTTCACCTGAAAGTTTGAATCAATCCTAACATGTATGCAAAAACTGTTATGTTCAACACTTAACATCTCTGTCACTCAGCACTTAAGTATTCTACTCAGCTCGGCATGATGTAACTTGGCAACCTGTATTCCTACTTGGCAATGTTGCTCGGCCTTGAATAGTTTTATCTCGAGTACAGTGATAACCAGCTAAAAATTCCTAAGTAAATGACTAAGTTTAGGTCACTAATCATCAACAAAACTTTAGGGATTAACAATCTCCCCCTTTGATATTAGTGGAAAAAACACACTTATCCTTTTGATTCATTCCATCCAAAATTTTGCCTAAGTACACAATGTACTCCCCCTAGGAATGTACTCCATACTATATAGAAAAATTTACATAGTATACATGTCGTCAAAAAAATAATTTACATTTATACATGTACTGCTCCTCTTACATTGTATCCTTGTCGGATTCCCCCTTGTTTTTGTCACTAATTGCAGGTGGGGTTAAATTGTACTTATCAAAAAATTATTTATGAAGATGTAAGGTGGATGCAAATTCAATGTCCCAACTTTCCTTAACAAACTTCATAACCTCTAATTTGACTTCTAGCTCGGCAGCTAGAGTCACGAAACTTTCTGTAGTAGAGAGATCTGCATTTCTCTCAACCAATTCTTTTGCAGCTGAAATTTCTCTCTGAATTACCTCCAGATGAGGTATCAGGTTGGTCTAAATAATAATCAATTTGGCCCTTATCCAACCATCTTCATCCATGAGCTCGGCTATTCTCCTTTGTGCATTAGTCAATCTATTAAAATGTAAGGAGCTAGTGCTAGCATCCATACTCAATGAAATCCCATTTTACTTCAAGTCTAATTGCAGTTTCTCTGTGGCCTATAGATTATCCTTTGTGAATAATTCAACATCACATAACTTCGTATAAAAAGAATAAAAATTAGTTGCAACTTCCTCCAAATTTTCTACAAGAGAAGAAAGTTCAACCTGCTTTGTCGCAATCTCTCCTAAGATTTTTGCCAGTACTTTGTTTTCAAATTTTATATCAGACCATTGCAATAACTTCTCATTGGCTTCAATGTTTTCATCATTTACCTTTTGCACAATATGAACTAACTGTTCAAGAATAGGAGCTTGAGGATTTTTATCTTCCATGTCAAAAGCTTTTACAAATATATCTTTGATGCCATGTAACACCTGCTTTTGCTTCTGCTCTCTTTTCATTTCTTCCTGCCTTTTCTTCCTCTTGAGTAATTCTTGAAGAGTCTCAATCTATTCATAAGATAAAACATTGGGACCCCATGGTGGAATCACAATCACTTCATCTAATGTGACATCAAGAAATGGATACTTCTTCCTCATAACTTTCCTCCTCTTAAATTTAGTTGAGCTACTGCTCGGCTTCGTTTCTAAAATACATTTTCCTATTTTAGTAGTAGTCACCATTTCATCTTTCAATTCAGTCAAAATTGCCTGTTGATCAGGCATGCCTCCTTTTTTACGTCCGCTGAGAGTGGATGATGCAAAGTGTGGTAAATCAACCAACACGTGCACTGCCTCTTGTTCTTTAGGCTCATTTTTAGCATCCCTCATCTCCTCTCCACTATCTAAAACTATTTTCACAACCTCTAAAATAGGTGAATTTTGTATATTTACCTCTTGTTCATCTATCTTCTCCTTCTCTACTTATTTTTATTCAACTCTATCTATGGGTTTCTCTATATTCTTCTCTCCTTTAGCCTCTATAGCCATAATAGGTGATTCCCTACTTGTGTCTCTCAGCTCATCCTGACCCTCAGCATCCAAATTACTAGAGTCATAAATTGTGATGTCAATTGGACTATCTATTGTTAGATCAATAGTGTTTACTATATCTATTTGTTCTTTTGGTTCAGCTCCAATCTTGCCAGGCTCAATAGTAATTTGTTCTTTTGTTTTCTATGGTGCAGGGGTGGTTTCCACTTCTTTATCCTTTTGTCCAGATGTCCCTTCATCAGTTTTCTCCTTTTGTGGAGCTATCATTCCAAAGATTTCCTTCCATATCCTTGTACTATACTTTCATTATCATTTTCCAAAATAGAATATCCTGTGAGTTTAGGTTGAAATTTATGCTTGTATTCCTCAATTAATTTAGCTCTTTGTTTCTTAGTCAGCTCAAGGATAACCTTAGCTAATGTACCTTCTCTAATCTATCTCTCAGTAGCAAGTGAAAATTCTCATTTGCTAGATAGAAACTCATATAATTCACTGGGCACATTGTTTCCTATCTGTACAGGAGTTAAATTGAAATTGCTCATCATATCTAGCAGAGCTTCCTGAACTTTATGCTTATCCTCTACCTTAAATTTCTCATACTTGATAAACTTAAAGCCAGATAACCCTGCAGAATTTCTCAAATTCTCACATACCTCATTAATATCAGTGGGTCTTTTGAATGATGTCATTGGTATGTTGTTGGGTTCATCAGTTTCAGTCTTTTCTTCATCACTTTCTGGATCCAAATACAGTTTCCTTCTTGGTCTCTTTACTTGTAGGCTTGGCATAGCCTTTTTTGCAAATTTTGTCCTTGATCCAGAACTACTCTCTCCAACCTTCTTTGCATAAAAAATTTTTTTCTCTAATGGATATGTGGCAGCAGATGCCCTTGTCCTTGGACGATTGTAAATGGGAGCGGTAACTTTAGGTTTTGCTTGGCTCGACTTAGTTACCTTTGCTACTATTGGTTTCTTTCCTTTTGCTTTAATAGAAATATCTTCCTCAGATTCACTTATTATTTCTTCTTCTTGAGATCCATCTTCTCCTTGTCCATAAGAAATTCCTAGAGGTGCATCATCTAGCTCCTCATCACTCAGAAATACAACCATTTTCTTCAGTTTCTTCGCAATATTTTTCCTCTTTCTCTCCATGGTTCTCGCCTTAAGATTCATAGATATCTTTTCCTTAGCTTCATCATAATTTCCAAATATCTTTTCTTTTGTATCAATCTCCTTTTCTAGGAGTGTTGTGATAGCTATTGATAATTCATCAATGTTAACTTCATAGGGAAATGGCTCCAGCCATGATACCCTAGGTGTCACAGCCTGAATGTAAGTGTAATTTGTATTGACTAGAAAACATATCTCTTCATAGTGCTTTTCCACAAGTGAACTAGGAATTATAGATCTCAACCTCATTCTCTTTTTGAATTGCACAAAGTAGTTTCTCATAATACTATTGAAATTATTTCCTAATTGCTGAATACATTCACTAATATGCACAGTAATAGGTCTATCCTTCTTCCAAACAATATTTCCCAGTGTAGGAAATGAATTCAGTACATAGAAGAATATGAAAACTAGTAAAGAGCCAAACTTACATGATGAGCTCTTAGCTTTTCTGATTGATAGTAGGTTCTCAGCTAGCTGTGTCAATTGCAGCTTGGTAAGGTCATAGGTGTGATTCTTCTTGACAATCTTCCATACTTGGTCCACAGCTGTGCAGGGAACACTATCCAGTCGGCCTGACTGATAGAAATTATGTGTAATCACTCTCACTCCAAAGTCAAGTTCTAAATCTTCAATTGTAGAGATAGTCATACCTCTATTATTCTAGATATCTCCAGTGTTAGTTGCTATTTCTTCTTTACTTTGATCTCTCATTGTTCATTTTCCACTGATAACAGGATATCCAGTTACTCGATTAATAATATCTTTAGTGATCCTAACTGGTCAATTGTCCAACCACATATGCATATTATGAACTTGGCTTAGAACAACCTTGATCCATTCATCCTTGAAGTCTGGCAGAAAATCTAGGGCATGAGTTAACCCTTTGTCAGCTAAATGCTTGAATTTGTCTTTGAGAACTCTATTTTTGCACAACTTGTTGTAGGATTTCCTCAATTCACTATCACCTACTTAGCTAATCTTAACCATGTAACAAGATCTAACATCGTGGATCATAAGTAATTTTAGTGGAATAGATGAGAGGGCTCCATTCAGATCACCTAAAATTGCACTTTTAGGAACGGCTCAAAATTTTGGAGGTGCACATGCATCACTTCTTACTAGCTTAATTTTCTTCAGCTCCTCCTCCATACCTTTGATTGGTGTGGAAGAACTTGCAGCCATAATCTCTGAAATTAGGGTTGGAAAATGAAGAATAGGGTACATTGGAAAGTAACACTTCACACTATTCACCTTAGGGTTGCTAAGGGCATGATGGCAATATTTTTGAAACAAACTTTGCTAAGATCAATTCTGCAACTTCTTCGATCGCTCTGTGAATACTAAAAAATTGCAAGGTAAAATGAAGAATAAATTATTTATCCTTATATAGACTCGAAAGGTCAAGGTAGGTAAGTAATAAATGTTCTTCAAATTAGGTTAGTGCAAACCAGCTATCATTGGCTGACTAACACAACTTGCATACCACTCATCTTACCATACTTGGCCATCACAAAACTTACTCGGCCAACCAAATCAGCACCTATAGTGTGGTTAACTCTTCTCGGCATTTTTCACAAACATGTCCTGGTGCATCTCAACATATGCAAATATGGACTTTGGCACATTTACATATTAGGAACTGATGTAAGATTTGAAAATTAAAATGTAGTTCCTTACATACCTCTCTTGCTCAGTTAGAGATTATTTGATCACCTGATCCATTGGATTGGGTGACCTCGGCTTCAGTAGTTTCACTACTGCTCAGCTCTATTTTCCTTACCCATGTCTGGTTCATCTGTGCTCTTATTTCCTCAACAGTAGGATCAGGTACTCTTGTCCTACACTCTCTCTTAGTTTGACCAATCTTCAAACAACTAAAGTAGACTAGGCTTCCATTCATCCAACTCTTAGATTTTCCTCTGAAATGTGTCTTTAAGCAATCTTCAGGTGCATGTCCACATTCTTCATAGTAATGAAAACTCTGCCTTGTGTTATAATCCCAATTGTAAGTGTTGCCTTTCCTAGGTGCTTTTGTTTGTGTCTTTGATGTCCATTGCTATTTAGCATTGGATCTACAGTCTTGTGCTTTATGACCATGTTTCTTACACTTGTAACAATAACCAGTGAATCTTGGTTTGGGAGGTACATCACTTGCTTTAGCCCAACATACATGTGCTTTATGTCCAAATTTCTTGCAATTAAAATAGTAACCATTGAACTTAGGTTTAGGATTGGACTTACCTTTCTTGCTTTGGAAAATGTTTGTTGTATGACCTGGTTTTCCATAGTGGTGGAAAATAGGTCTATTGTTCTTCGTCTTTGCATTCTTCCTTTCACCATTCTCAGATGATTCTCCTTTCTTAATAGATGTATTTGGTTCAGTGTGACCTAATCTAGAAGAATATTTTGGTCTCCTTAATGCTTCCATCAGATTCTCAAAATGAGTCAAAGCATAATTAGGTTTATTCAACCTTTCATCCAGTTCCTTCTCAGATCTCAAATCATCTTTCAATTGATTGTTCTCAGATCTTAGATTTATCATTTCCATATCTTTCCTACTAATCTCTTGATTTGCAAGTAGCAGTTGATTTTCCATGTCAACCTGATTGATTGTCATCATTTGCACATCATGTGTCCTTTCATCAAGTCTGACAGTTATTACTCTTTTATCTTCTTCTACCATTGCTTTGTCATCTTCAACTTTCTTCTTTTGTTCCACTACTTCACATAGTCTTACTGTCTGCATTTCTTGTTCTCTTTTTAAGTTTCTAACTTCTTCACATAGTACATTATTCTTTTCCAGTAGATCTGCAATTGCTGCATTGCTCTTAGTAGAATCTCCATTATAAAATAGATTTGTAGTGTCATCTTCCTGATAATGAGTATCATTCATTTTTTTGGCCAAATCTCTCCTAGTTGTCAATGATTTCTTCAATTCATGTCTTTCTATCTCAAGTTGATGTAATGCTAGCTGAATCTCGATCTTATGATTCTCAATTACTTTACCCAACTTGTAAACCTCCATCTCAAGCTCTGTACTCACAAGATGATTAAAAGATTTTGTAAGAGAACTATGCTCTGATACCAATTGTAGGAAGTACAATAATGGGAAAGCAAGATACTGATAAGGGGGGTGAATCAAATCTTAAAACTCAATCACTTAAAACAAATTGATCCACATTCATACATATATGAATTTAACCTAACATCAAATAGCATCAACAACATGAAATGTATAACCCATAACACAGAATTTTGGTAACCCAGAAACCCAAATAGGTAAAACTGGGGTGGGGATGACATCCACAAAATCTTCACTAATGTAGAAATAAATTGTGCCTATTAGGGCTACACGAGTTTGATTACAAAATGCAATCTACCTGGTTAAAGGTCTGTTCAGTTAAGAACTAAAGATCATTATGATATACCTTATGAAAGGATTTCAACTTACAGTAAAGTAAGCACTCGGCTAAGAGATTTAAACTAGGTCTGTTAGAACCACTCTATTAAGAGATTTCACTTGATACACTTGTTAGAATGTTTCAATTAGTGATCCTTCATTATGCACTCAGATGTTGATGACGGGTCTGCTCTTTCCAATACCTTATGTGATCTCACAATCTGATATGTCTTTACTCTGCTCTTCACTGCTCTGTCATTCTGCTTGATCTAGGCTTCTTCTCAAAATAACTCACTGTTTATCTTTCATGAACACAACAACCCTTCTCTCTGTGTATCTCTCTCTCTCTAATACTAGGGTTAGAAGCAATCTTATATGTCTTTACAGATCTATTGGTGAGATCTAGATCAACGATCAAGATCTAATATTTATGCCTCCAATGCATTCTAAATTCTTGATTGGCTCCATGCCATGCATAATATAAAACAATTAAATGCATAAATAACTCAGTAGATAAATATTAAATGCATACATATGTCAGCCCAAATCTCATACAAGTCGACCTAAACATTTCACCTCAAAGTTTGAATCAATCCTGACATGTATGCAAAAATTGTTCTGCTCAGCACTTAACATCTCTGTCGCTCGACACTTAAGTATTCTACTCGGCTCGGCATGATGTAACTCAGCAACCTGTATTCCCACTCGGCAATGTTGCTCAGCCTTGAATAGGTTTAGCTTGGCCACGGTGATAACCAACTAAAATTTCCTAACTAAATGAATAAGTGTATGTCACTAATCATCAACAAAACTTTAGGGATTAACAGGTTCTGCCTTTGCCACAACTTTAAAGAAAAGAATCACATGTTGTAAAACCTGGAATGACTCATAAGACAAACTGCAAGATCCTCAACCCCATCTCATCGATCAGGTTTTTGTGTGTGGAGAGCATTAGCCAAAGTGTTTGAAAAAATACCTGAGTTGCTTTTCATCATCAAAAGGTGCAAATACAGGGAGATTTGAAGACCTGTTCGACAAATTGATTAGATATTTTAATATGTGCCAAGGAGAGAATCCATAAAAAAAGCATAGATTGATCAGGCTCAATCGTTGTGACTCATGGTTTGAGTGATCTTTTATTCGCTCATGATATATGATATCAATTAATAAGAAGGGATGGTCTCTTTAAAATCTTATATAAGAACCCCAACATAGTTGTGAAAGAATTTCCAATTCACAGTATTGAGCAGCATGTAATCATAGATTTATTTGCAGCTAGAAAAATGGGTCTCAGTACAGGGCCATAAATTTCAGTTCAACCATTGGATTTAGCCAATTTTTGGATATGTTGGGTACAAAAAAATTTTACAGAAGCTGACCGGAGCGATTAGAAAAATGTAATTGGATGCAAAAGTTATATTCAACTAATTATGGGTCTATAAATGAGAACAACAACCTCTTGTTTTGACAGGATATTTATTCATACCCAAACACTTTATGACTATGTCGAATGGTTTGTGGGAATAGATGTCATTTTACTAGAAAGGGAAATACATCTCAAATGTAATAAATTCCCACTTGTCAATATGCCCAAGATTGCATAAAGTCTTCTATTTAAAATATTCTTAAGGGGTTATGCTCTAATGATACCGAAGATGGAAAAGTGAAAAGGTGAGTTAGAAATAATTTCAAGAAACGGTTGTTTAATTGAAAAGCCATGGAAGATGGAGATTATTTTATGAAAATATTTTCAAAGAGAAAGGAGAGAGTTGGCTATAGGGGAAGCAGATTTTTTTTTTTGAGTTCTGTAATTGCGGAAGGGGAATGGGAGGAGAGTTTATATTTTTTTATTGCAGAGCTGGTTTTTGTTGAGCAAAGATAGGATGACCAGTTGGTCATTGTATTAAGCATATAAGGATAAACTAGATTTAGTATGTCTAATCAGTTGGTTTTGATATATAATTTCTTGATTGAAATAAATCAGTGGGTGATTTTAGTCATTCTTAAATGCTATTTTGATATGCTTTTTCTACATTGTGTGTACATCATAGGTCTGTTGGCCTTATGTTTCCATATATATGCAAAATATGATATTGAATTCTCCTTTATCCTTCTGTGTTGGGAAGATTAGATGAGTAATATTTTGGTCACTTGTTTCTTTTTTTCTTAGTTTGTATACCAAATTGTATTGATTCCATGTTTATGGATGGATTCTTATAGGCCTTTGTGTCTTCTGGTTAAAGACATATCAAGTTCTTTTATTCATTGTAAATCTGAAGAAGGGAGTTGAGCCTTCGTATAAAAACTCAGAGAGCACTTGCACATAGCCATTACAAGTGACTCAGCTGTTAGTTACAGATGTGTCTTGTTATTCGGGAATTCTTGAGTCATTCTGTAAACATTTATTAAAGGGACAAATATGTTCACTAACAGATTTTTGGCGACTCTGCTGAGGAACCGAAAATGAAGATTAGTATTGAATAATTTTTTCTCAGTTTAATGTGTGTGTGTGTGTGTGTGTGTGTGTGTGTGTGTGTGTGTGTGTGTAGGAGATTGGCGACTCTGATAAAGTGGTGACTCTATTGATTCTTAATGCAAAATCCAAAAGAGTTGTAAGAATGGGAAAAAGACTAGGCCCCACTATCCCAGAGATTCTTTGAATGAATGATAAGGTTTTACAAGATTTCTGGGAACACTATAAACAAAGTATTTCAAAGGCTGTGAAGTTGAAGATAAGCCTTGAAGATGACCACACCTCTGACTTACTGTGGATGAGTTTGTGTCGTAGATTTCACAAGCTCAAAGATTTGGAGTCATGCAAGAGAAAAGTGCAGCAGCTCAAAAAAGAATTGGAGGTTGTGGAGGAAGAAACTCTGGTAATCTTATCTAGTTATATCTCTTGCAACTACTCAGTTATAAGTGAAGAAGAAATCCACTCTAGGGAACAACCAAGAAGGAAGCCTACTGCTGATGAAATTAATTTGGAGAGAGATGAGATGCTCCAGTATCTTTGGAATGCCTTCAAAGGGAGCATTTGTGAAGTTGAAAGGGATAAGTTAAATCCCACTAAAGATCGATGATCTGCCATACTGCCGGAATGTGTGCATAAAAGGTATGACGATCTCAAAAATTTTAATCAAAGAATCCTAGCTGCTACAAGGATATCAAGAGAAAAATTTGAGATTAAATATTCCTTTCTCTCTGATCCCTCGGCCTCTAAAGATCAAGATTTTTCAGCAGCAACGACAGAATCATCAGTGCTTTTGAGTCCCAATCAGTTGCAAAAGGGATGTCAGGAACAAGGTCAACAAGAAGAGCTGCATTTTCAAGAAGAGCCTCATGCCATAGAAGGGTTATTGGTAAGTGACGATAAAGAGATAAATACTTATGATTTCCAACCTTTATTTTCACTCAATGAATATTTTAATCACATTTAGAAAGAAAAGGATTTTCCTATTAAGTTTGATCCTATGGTCATTGAAAGTAGTTTTCAAAAATTATTGCTTTTAACTAGATACCATAAGGGTAGTTGAGCTTGTAACATGCAAGAAGAAATTTTGAATTCTGATTTTTCTTCTGAATACCAAGGCAATAATATAGTTGGCATTGCAGCAGTAGAGAATCAATTGGGGAATAATGATGGTGAGATTGTTTGGGGCAGCGTGAATGCATTATACTCATCTGCTGAATTTATCAAAGATTTTGTAGTTTAGGATAATCTCCTCTTCATCCCTTATGATCTATGTGATGGGAACAAGAAAAAGGAAGGTCATCTTGAAAACCATGGTGGCATGACCGTGCCACAGCAAAGCAAGAAGGTGGAAGTGCATCCAAAGCACAACAGCCAGTTAGAAGCCTCCGCATCAAACCATCCTTGGATATTAGAGACAACTAAAGAAGACTTGATCTATGATTTCCAAATGATCATTGAGGTACGTGATGAAAACCATAAGAGTATATTTCAGGTGAAGAGTAGTTTATCTTTGATGCCTTTGATTTCTAAAATTAAAAATCCAAATGCTTGCTTTGTTTGGCCTAGTGTTGATCAGAACATATTAATTGATGATCTAGAGAGAAATGTGTTTGAGCTTGAGGAGGAGGTAGAATATGAGGCCTTATTGTTTGATTTCACACCAACTCGAAAATAATGGTTTCAGCCTCAAATATTGGAGGTATTATGTTTTAAACATGAAATTGTTTATAGACTTACAAGAGATAGATTTTTAGCAAGCCTAGCCCCGGGTTTTGATTTGAAGGTTCCTACAAGACACTTCCCCAATCTTTCCTTTATTAATGGTTTGCTCCACTCTTCCAAAGAGAAGGATAAGGATAGTTTTTATTTTAATCTCCTCACCCGAGATGGTGCTAAAACATGGTGGCCTAAAATTTATGATGTGAATTGGCTTTTTGGATCTGATATGATTTCTAAGTTTTTGTAGTGTATTGTGGCCAGATCTCCTCTTGCAATAATTATTAAATGTTTGTTTAGAGTGGTACATCTCATATATAAACCTCTCATCTACACTGGAAAATACTTCTAATAGCCAGTCAATGGCTTCACATGAGTAGAAAGGGACATCTTTGTAGGTATGGGCTGCTAGCCCTATCTTTTGTAAATAAATTTTTTGTTAGAAACACTGAGAGGGGGGGTGAATCAGTGTTTGACTATTTATTACTTTTCAGCAACTTAAACATAAATCAAACATACACTTAATGAAGCTTAACATAAGAACTCATAACACATGATATGATTAAGGGGAAACCTTGATCAGAGGAAAACCCTGGTGGGAATTAGTACCCACAAATATTGTACTAGAATAATGAACCTGTTAAAGTTCCTTTGCCCTGTTAGAAGCAGTCTTTACAATATGATTACAATGACCTGGTTAAAGGTTTGACCCTGTTAGGAGTATTTTACAAAACCCTGTTAAAGGTATATGGCTCACTGCCTAGGCTCACTACCCAATAGGATGAAGGCTACAACCTTCTGGTAGTTGATATACACTATATCAAAAAGTGAACTGATGTGATGACATTGCTATCTGATTAGTTCTGTGTATGTGCTAATGATCTTACTCTCTTAAAGAGCTTTATCTCATGCTGACTTCATCATACTACTCTTTTGTATCTTTCTCTTACATCATAATCGACATTTGTAACATAACTTTACATTACATACTTATATGTTCATATCTGAATAGACGCGACTCAAAACAAGACTATAGTTGGCCCTAAAACATAATACACAATGCTTTTGAACAAGTCAGCTCAAGCGTGTTTACAAAAATACTAATTACATCATTAAAAACATATAATCAAAGGTGCTTAGCCATTACATAACAAAATAATCCATGCTGATCAAAACACTAGTCGGCTTTCATGCTTTGTCTTCTAGACTGTTGGACTATTGATCTATCTGTAACTTCTATGTACTATCATTCCATACTATGCATGTCTGGACATAGTATGTACACATGTCATGGAACATATATATGAATGTGCATAATCTGATTCGATCTCTCACACGTGCGCTGATGTGTTGATTGCTAAATATCTCTGTCTGCCCTATTTTTCATAGTTACTCATTTTGTCTTACATGACAGAAACTTAATATGACTTTGTTGCCATGATGAAAACACAAAATGAGTCATGCATCCTCAGTAAGTCAACTTTCCAACAATATCCCCCTTTGTCATTTATGGCAACAAACGAATGTGGCCAAGTTACTCAAAATGACTTAACACAAAAATTAATTGTATATCATAACATATTTTTAATATATACATATACTGCTCCCCATATATACACATTCTATATTACTCCCCCTTTGACATTAATGAAAAAGGTTTATAAAAACTTGTGAGTCTCAAGATACTCATTCCATGTAGACTTCAGGGTACATAATCTAAAGAGAATGGATCTCTTTCTGCCAGAATACTTTTATTGCATCAACTATCTGAAGATGCGCGCATAGGGCATATGTCAGTTTCTCAATCTTCATCAAATCCATGAAAGGACCTTGATCATAGGTCACAATGGTGGCATCAATATGTTTTACATTCTCATTTAGAACTGTTAGAGATGGAGCAAGTGCATTTCTCAACTGATTTTGTCTGACTCTTATCTTGCTGATCTCCAACTTAGCCTTTTCATTTTTTTCTAACTGACCTTGATAGACATTGTTACATATGTTCATGTCCTGGGTAGATGATTCAACTAATTCTTTGATAGTGTCCACCATGACCTCAGCCACTTCTATCTTCTTGATGTGTTCAGAGGTGAACTTCACTCTGTCCATGCAGTTGGCTATAACTTTCTTTCCCTTAGCTGCCAATTCTTTCAATATGGATTTCCCAATCTTTAAAGATTTAAGGTCTATGGTAAAATTCTTTACCAATTCATTCAATCTCTCCTTTTTATATTCATCTTCAGCAATTCTAGTAGCAAAGTCTACTAGACTTGTAAAATGTGATTTGAAGTTTGTTAAAATGTTGTCCACATCTTCAATTGATTGAACTTTGGCTACTTTCTTGTCTGCAGGCACTAGGTCATTCAATATGTTCACTGATTCCAAAAAGCAAGGGTTCCTCATCACTTTTTTCTCTTTTGCTTTTTCCATAGCAAGAACGCTGATCTTGATCAGGTCTTCTTCTCCCCATGCATCCAAACTTGTTGAATCAGGAGTTAACCTTGACAACAATAAAGTAGATGGTTGAGTGGATGGTGAGAATATAGTGTTCTGACTAGTATCCATGTATTCACTCTTTACTGGTTTCTCTTTGATTGGTGTCTCACTATCTTGAGTACCTTTTTATTCATTCAAGTCAATTGGATCATTGGAGGTGTTGGAGATTTGATTGTTTGTATGTTTTTCATTGATGACAACATATAATACACAGTAGTAATTCTGTATGAACTTATCTGAATGATGACATGAATACTTGCGTGGATAGATACATGTTGTTGACATGTTTATTATGTTATGTTCATACACACAGACTCAGATATGATGTTTCAGTAAAGTTATGCAATTATGTTATTAGCAGTTACAGTTCTGGAAGTATAACGGTTTAGGGCCGACGTATATAATGTGTTTCATGAGTTGTGCCTATCTTCAAGATATGCATGTGTATATGTAGGATTAATTATGAGTTGATGATATAAATCCAAAGGTGCCAAACATGTTTCAAGAAGATTGCAAAGTTATGGTTAATTTGGTGAGGCCGACTCAGTGAAGCGTCGCGTTTGTTCAGCATTGACTTGCACGGACATAATATTGTTTGCATACTTAGTTAAGCTGACTAAGATATTGATGAAGTGTTTCTAAGAGCTTACATGACCTTCTAGTTTGGAAAAGATACTTATAGTAGTTCAATTGTGATACGCTAAGTGTGAATGATACGAAATGTAAAGAAAGATGTATAGAGCATATTATCAGAGTTGGTTCATTCATCAAGGGTCTATGTGAAGAAGAAGTGAAAGATTTTAATACACTGGAACTGATCAAGATAGTAGGTCTACTCTAAAATTCATCATTAGATATAGTGCATATCTGTTATTCAGAAGGTTGTAGCCTTCACCATCAAGCAGTGAGCTTTTGAACAATGAGTCCACCACCCCTAACAGGGTTATTTGTAAAAGAATCCTAACAGGGTCCGACCCTTAACCAGGTCACTATACTTATTGCATTGTATTGTACAACTCCTAACAGGGTTTAAATATCTTCTAATAGGGATTACTACAAACAAGTATAGTTTATTGTGGGTGCTAATTCCCACCGGGGTTTTTACCATTTGGTTTCCCCGTAATCAAATTGTGTGTTGAGTATTGTGCTATCTGATTATGCATTTAATTTGTTGTTTACTAAAGTTAAAGAAGTAAAAAGAACTGAAGTTACTAATAACTGATTCACCCCCCCCTCTCAATTATCCTTTGGGACTATTCTAACAATTAGTATCAAAGCCAAGTGCCTTGGAGAAGAAGCCTAACAGCTTAAGGTAGATCAAGATGTCTTACTTCAGAAAAGAAAGCCCTAAGTTCGATGGAGAAAATTATTTGGATTAGAAAAACAAAATGATAACACATCTACAGTGTATTGGCTTTGAGATCTTTGAAATTTCCACACAAGAGGTTGTAATTCCATCTCTGAAAGACCTTGCAAAGGATGATGCTACCAACAGACAAAAGGAC
>MU224820.1:1878244-1904753 GCA_018584345.1 Thuja plicata
AGAGCTGCTTCAAGATTCTTTTTCAAAATTTTTGCTTCTGCTGAGTCCATGATCTCCTCAAGTGGTTAAACTTTCTTTCAGAGGACCAGAGCTCTGATACCAATTGTTAGAAACACTGAGAGGGGGGTTGAATCAGTGTTTGCCTATTTATTACTTTTCAGCAACTTTAACATAAATCAAACTTACACTTAATGAAGCTTAACATAATAACTCATAACACATGATATGATTATGGGGAAACCTTGATCAGAGGAAAACCCCAGTGGGAATTAGTACCCACAAATATTGTACTAGTATAATGAACCTGTTAAAATTTCCTTTTCCCTGTTAGAAGCAGTCTTTACAATATGAGTACAATGACCTGGTTAAAGGTCTGACCCTGTTAGGAGTCTTTTACAGAACCCTATTAAAGGTGTATGGCTCACTTCCTAGGCTCACTACCCAATAGGATGAAGGCTACAACCTTCTGGTAGTTGATATACACTATATCAAAAAGTGAACTGATGTGATGACACTATTGTCTAATCAGTTCTGTGTATGTGCTGATGCTCTTACTCTCTAAAAGAGATTTATCTCATGTTTACTTCATCATACTACTCTTATGTATCTTTCTCTTACATCATAATCAACATTTGTAACATAACTTTATATTACATACTTATATGTTCATATCTGAATAGATGCGACTCAAAAAAAGACTATAGTCGGCCCTAAAACATAATACACAACGCTTCCAAACAATTCGGCTCAAGCGTGTTTACAAAAATACTAATTACATCATTACAAACATATAATTAAAGGCGCTTAGCAATTACATAACAAAATAATCCATGTTGATCAAAACACTAGTCGGCTTTCATGCTCTGTCTTCTGGACTGGTGGACTATTGATCTGTCTATAACTTCTCCGTACTATCATTTCATATTATGCATGTCTAGACATAGTATGTACACATGTCATGGAACATATATATGAACGGGCATACTCTGATTTGATCTCTCACACGTGTGCTGATGTGCTGATCGCTGAATATCTCTATCTTCCCTATTTTCTATAGTCATTTTGTCTTACATGACAGAAACTTAATATGACTTTGTTGCCATGATGAAAACACAAAATGAGTCATGCATCCTCAGGAAGTCAACTTGCCAATATTTTTTGGTTGTGATCGTTAGTTTAGGTGTTAGGTGTAGTTGTTTCTACTTTCAGTTTTGTTTTGGTAGTTGTCTCGTTTCCTCTCTGCCCTATCCGCAAGAAGCTTCCTATTCTCCATTTTTTTCCTTGACTATGTTTCCCAATGGATAAGGCATTGGCCTTTAACCAGAGATTTCTTGATTCTTCATGCACTTTACAGTGCACATCCCCAGTCAAAGCCAGTTGTTGACTTACCCTTAACGCCTCAATTTTAAACTTTCAAAAACCAGCCCCATGGAAAGAATTCCTAAATTGTCCCAATATATTGTGGGTTTTTATTGCTAATGATGCTTTTGTAAAAGTATAATTGTGAAGGAGAAGCGTTCCCAGTTGTATTAAACTTTAACTTGGAACCACAAAGTTCAAAGTTCAAAGTTTGAAATGCAGTTTGCAAAGTTCAAAGTTCAAAGTTTGAAATGCAATTTGCAAGGTTCAAGGTTCGGGATTCCAAAATGCTAGTTCAAAGGATGGATTATCTTGATGGTTTATATGGATCCGATATGAAATTATTTTAGTTTGAGACCGTTAATATCAAAATGATTGGCCCACGACAAGTATGGAGTAAGGAATGCTTTTTCAGTATTTGTTAGAAGCTCCTCTATCATGAATTGTGTTGGGGCATTCTGAGCAAGCATAAGAGTGGCAACATAAAAGTAATTACTTATATAATATGATTTTCATATGTTACTATGAGCTCAATATGGAAGCCTGAGTTAGAAGAACAAATTCACTTTGATTCAATAAAAGAGGTGAGACCATACTTTGATTTCATAAAGTCATGGCTTTATCAAACAATTATCCAAAATGTTCATGAGGAATTCATTGTTGGTGTTGGATAAATAAAAGAAATACAATGACAGATATAGTGCCATGTGGTAAAACCTTTGTAAACATCTTTCTCACCTTCCCAATTGTTGAAATCGTCAAGCAGTGCAGAAATGAAATTTGAAGGCATGAACTGCTTCTCTTCATTGATAAGAGAAAGTGGACCCAATTGTAAACATCAAAGAATGCATCTTCATGTTTAAAGCTCAAAAAATAACTTCAATGTTGAGAATGAGTATTGATATTTAAGACATATTATAGGAAGGCTCTTCCTTTGCCACAAATTTAAAGAAAATAATCACATGTTAGGAAACCTTGAATGACTCGTAAGATGAACTGCAAGATCCTCAACCCCATCTCATCAATCAGGTTTTTGTGTGTGGAGAGCATCAACCAAAGTGTTTGACAAAATACCTCATTTTCTTTTCATCATCAAAAGGTGCAAATACAGGGAGCTTTGAAGACCTTCTTGACAAATTGATTAGATATTTTAATATGTGCCAAGGAGAGAATCCATACAAAAAGCATAAAGTGATTGGGCTCAATCATTGTGACTTATGGTTTGAGTGATCTTTTATTCTCTCATGATATATGATATCAAATAATAAGAAGGGAGGGTCTCTTTAAAATCTTATATAAGAACCCCAACATAGTTGTGAAATAATTTCCAATTCACAGGGCTGAGCAGCATGTAATCATAGATTTATTTTCAGCCAGAAAAATGGGTCTCAATACAGGGGCCATAACTTTCAGTTCAACCGTTGGATTTAGCCAATTTTTGGATATGTTGGAGAGAAACCAATTTTGCAGAAGCTGACCGGAGAGATTATAAAAATTTGATTGGATGCAAAAGTTATAGTCGACTAATTATGGGTCTATATATGAGAATAGCAGGATATTTATTCATACCCAAACACTTTTTGATTATGCCAAATGGTTTGTGGGAATAAATGTTATTTTATTAGAAAGGAAAATACATCTCAAATGTAATAAATTCTCACTTGTCAATATTCCCAAGATTGTGTAAATTCTTCTATTTAAAATATTCTAAGGGGGTTATGCACTAATGATATGGAAGATGGAAAAGTGAAAAGGTGAGTTAGAAATAATTTCAAGAAACGGTTGTTTAATTGATAATCCACGGAAGATGGAGATTATTTTTTGAAAATATTTTCGAAGACAAAGGAGAGAGTTGGCTACAGGGGAAGCGGATTTATTTTTTTTGAGTTCTGTAATTGCAGAAGGGGAATGGGAGGAGAGTTTATATTTTTTATTGCAGAGATGATTTTTGTTGTGCAAAGATAGGATGACCAATTGGTCATTGTATTAAGCATATAAGGATAAACTAGATTTTGTATGTCTAATCATTTGGTTCTGATATCTAATTTCTTTATCGAAATAAATTAGTGGGTGATTTTAGTCATTCTTAAATGCTATTTTTCTATGCTTTTTCCAGATTGTGTGTACATCATAGGTATGTTGGCCTTATGTTTCCATATATATGCAAAATATGATATTGAATTCTCCTTCATCCTTCTGTGTTGGGAAGATTAGATGAGTGATCTTTTGGTCACTTGTTTCTTTTTTTTTCTTAGTTTTTACACCAAATTGTATTGTATTCATTCCATGTTTATGGATGGATGCTTATAGGCCTTTGTGTCTTCTGGTTAAATACATATCAAGTTCTTTTATTCATTGCAAATCTGAAGAAGGGAGATGATCCTTCATATTAAAACTCAGAGAGCACTTGCACATAGCCATTGCAAGTGACTCATCTATTAGTCACGGATGTGTCTTGTTATTCAGGCATTCTTGAGTCATTCTATAAACATTTATTAAAGGGACAAATTTGTTCACTAACAATATGCAAATGAAGCTCAACAAGAAAGAGATGAAGAGGAAGAATTATATGATGACACTAGGTGTGCAATGACCTTCTCACACTTGAAGAGTGAAGAAGAATCTGACGATCCAGCTGAAAGCCAGGATTTGTCTTCACCTGATGAAGAAAGTGAAGATATTGATGAAATCAGGTGTAATGTTGCAAGGGGTAAGGAGCCTTTTGTAGTAAGAAGACCTTCAGATGAGGAGATTGCAAAAATTACTATAGACATAGCTACTTAAGCAATGAGTAATTATAATTTAAGAAATAGGACAGTTGGTAATGCAGATGGAAAGACAACTAGTATGTTTATTAAGGAAACAATAGTAAATCCTAAAGACACAAGAAAAGGAAAAATTTGTTGAAGGTGTAAAGAAAATAAAGGTGAGAAAAGAGGATAAACCAAACAGTCCAAATGTTGTCCATAAGATAAAAGAAAATATGTCAGAGATAAATGTTTCTTCTCTTCAAAAAGATAACAAGAGAAAAGAGCCAAAATTGGCTACTCAAGTTGAAGATGGAAATTTTATTACTTTGAAACAAGATATCTCTGATATAAAGTATACTCATGTTGACATGGGGAAATTGTTATCACAGATCACTGTCAAGGTTCCATTATTGGAAATGATGAAAATTGATAAGCATAAAGAGACAAATTTGACATGGGTAAACAATATCTCTTCCATAAGAATTTAGAAGCTAGAAATGAATGAGAAAAGGGGAAATATAAAAGATAAGTTTGATACAGGGGGGAAAGAGACAGAAGAATTTTTTTCAAAGATGCCACAAATTTTCCTAAATATAAATAATGTGAACACTACTTTGGGATTTGTGGATCCCTTTTTATTGACTCTATTTATCAATGGTAAGATGCTAAAAAATTGCATGATTGATTCAGGAGAATCTAATACTGCTACGTCTGCTGAAATAAAGAAGTCAATGGGACTACAGGTAGATAATTCTCATAGAGGATGTCAAGCAATGGATTCTAGAGAGGTATTTGTTATAGGTACTATTTAGGCTCTACCTTAGAAATTGGTTGCATATCTAGAAAGGATGTTAACAATGATGTCCTAGTGGTTGATATTCCTCCCCACTATGGAATGCTATTATCAAGGAAGTGGAGTGCTTCAATGGGAGGAAGTATTCAGTGTGACTCGTCTTATGTAACTTTTGATATTGCTGGTAAAAATGTTAAAGCATCCAAGGAAACTAGAACTCCTCACATGATTGAGGAGAGTAAATATTAAAATATGAATTGTTTCTTGGATACTAATATTGGATCCTTCCAAGTGCAAGATAGGAAGGTTGAAGGAGAAGTCCAGCATATGATTTTATCTAAGGAAAGGGATAATCATGCAAACAAGAATGACTTATGGACTATGTACTTTGATGGTGCAAGCTCAAAAGAAGGAGCTGGTGCGGGAGTTTTTTTGATAGCTCCTAGTGGTAAGACCTTCATATTTTCATTCTCTTTGTTGTTCACATGCACTAATAATATTGCAGAGTATGAGACTTTGCTAATAGGATTAAGGTAAGCCTCAAGACACAAGATTAAAAATCTCAGAGTAATTGGAGACTCTGAATTGGTCATTTCTCAAACAAGATCCAAGTATGCTTCAAAGAATCAAAGGCTAATGCAGTATAGAAATGTTGTTTGGAATTAAGTGGAAATTTTTTATGAGTTTGGCATTGATTGGATGCATATAAGTTAGAACAAGATGGTAGACTTGATGGCTAATATTTCTTTGAGGCCATAAGACATTAAATTTGTAGGGATCTCTAAAATAGAGGTTCAATACAAGCCTTCCATTCCAGACAATGTTGAGAGTTGGCAAGTCTTTGAAGATGACTTGGATATTTTGAGATTTTTATCTTGTGAATAAAGCTTTGGAAATAAAGAGATGGATTTTAGTGTTTATTTGGAGACCTTGGATGGTAAAGATAGTTTTATTGGTAAAGAGGTTCTTTAGCTAAAATAAAATAAGGTTCCAAAGGGATTGGTTGTGCTTGAGAGAGCCTTTGATAATAAGGACAAGCCATTTTCTACAAGCACTGTGAACAAACCTGAGGATTTGGAGGAGGTGAATTTAGGGACAGGCCAAGCTCCTAAGAAGGTATATGTTGGTAGGAATTTGTCCACTAAAATTTGAGACTTGTTAGTTGATCTTCTCAGAAAATATAAACATGTTTTTTCATGGTCTTATGATGACTTAAAGGCATATAGAGAAGATATATTTCAACATGAGGTTCCTTTAAAAGAAGGCACAAAGCCTTTCAGATAGAAGTTAAGACCTATTAATCCCACTCTGGCACCCAAGATGAAAGAAGAATTAAAAAAGATAAGGGATGCTAGAATTATCAAACCTATAAGACATTCAACATGGGTGTCCAATTTGGTACCAATGAGAAAGAAAAATGGTGACATCAGACTTTGTGTAGACTTCATAAATTTGAATATAAATTCATTGAAGGATAATTATGGATTTCCCAATATGGAAGCTATGCTACAAAGAGTTACTAGATATCAATTGATTTCTATTTTGGATAGATTTTCAGGATACAATCAGGTCATGGTCAAGGAATCAAAACAATTCAAGATTGCATTCACCACACCCTAGAGAACTTATGTATATGTTATAATTCCTTTTGGTTTGACAAATGATGGGGAAACCTTTCAGAGAGCCATGGGTGTGGCATTAGAAAATTTTATAAATAATTTTTTAGCAATATACCAAGATGATCTTACAGCTTATTCAACAAAAGAAGATCAACACTGTGGTCATCTTGAGAAAATCTTTATAAGAGCATTAGAATATGGGGTTTCTTTTAACCCAAATAAGTGTGTATTTGGGGTAACATAGGGAAAACTTTTAGGCCATATTGTATCTAAATATGGAGTTAGGATTGACCCAGAAAGGGTAGATGCAATTAATAAAATCCCTAAGCCCAAGAATGTCAAGGGCATTCAATCTTTCTTTGGATAGGTAAACTTCTTAAGAATATTTGTTACTAATTTTGTAGAAACCAATATTCCAATCTCAAAAATGATGAATAA
This sequence comes from Thuja plicata, assembly GCA_018584345.1. Taxonomy (NCBI): domain Eukaryota; kingdom Viridiplantae; phylum Streptophyta; class Pinopsida; order Cupressales; family Cupressaceae; genus Thuja; species Thuja plicata. The sequence continues at coordinate 1,885,204 of MU224820.1, forward strand.
AGGATCCAAAGCTGAATGGAATGAAGAGGCATGCAAAGACTTTTTAGATATTAAGAAAGATATCAATGATTGTCCTATTTTAAGAACACCAAATTATAGCAAGCCTTTGCAGATCTTTTCTTTTGCTTCATACAATATTGTTGTTGCAGTATTGTTGCAAATGAATTCAGAGGGCTTTGAATAGCCCATCTCCTTTTTTTGTAAGTCTTTACAACAAGCAAAGCTGAAGTATGACATCATGGAAATAAAATCCTATGCTTTGGTCAAAGTTGTCAAACTTTTTAGATGTTATTTGGTAGGAGGAACCATAATTTCTTATGTGCCTAGTGTTGTTGTAAAGGAAATTCTGGTCCAACAAGAAGTCTCAGGGAAGAGGTGTAGATGGATAAACAAGATCCAATAATTTAACATTGACATTCATATCACAAAATTGGTCAAAGACCTGGGACTTGTGAAACTCATGGCTCGGAGCAATTTAGATGCAAATCATATAGATATGTTAGAAGAAGAGAAAAGGACCTCCATTTGTGATATAGATTGTTGTGATTGGTATAAGGATATTATTGGACACCTACAGAAAATGATACTAGCGCTCGACATGGATGAACATAGAAGAAGGAAAGTTAAGTTGCATGTTGTTAAGTATGCAATAATTCAGGGACAACTCTGGTGGAGCAGCAATGAGGGAGTATTGCTCAAATGTGTGGACTATGACAGATCCAAGAACCTTTTGGAACAAATGCATAATGGTGCATGTGGGGGCCATTACATGGATAAGACTACTGCATGTAAGATTATTAGATTTGGTTTTTGGTGGTCTACTATCTTCAAGGACACCCATAATTATGTTAAGAGATGTGATGCTTGCCAAAGATTTGTAGGTAAGCATAAGTTTGGTGGGAGTTTTCCCTTGAAACCTATCATAGTTGAGGCACACTTTTAGAAATGGGGAATGGATTTCATTGGGGAGATTCCAAACAAGTCTATTGGGGGTCATTCATGGATCCTAGTGGCAACTAATTGCTTTACCAAGTGGGTGGAAGTAATTCCCACTAAAAGAGCCACTAGTAATATTGTGATTGATTTCATGTTGCAGAATATCTTAACTGATTTGGTTGTCCAGAGACTATTGTGGTAGATAATGCAATGTGTTTCACATTAGAGGAATTTAATGTTTTCTGCTAGCAATATAGGATCCAAGTTTCTTTTTCTTCCCCATATCACCCCCAAGGGAATGGTCAAGTTGAGTCTAGTAACAAGAGTCTGATTAAAATTATAAAGAGAACATTGGATAAAAATAAGAAGGCTTGGGATTCAAAATTGCAAGTGGCACTATGGGCTGATAGAGTAACAGTAAAAAGGTCATTGGTTGTGCACCTTTTGATTTAGTTTATGGTATCCATGCTAGGTTACCTTAAAATAACTTGTTGCAGATGTACAAATTTGTCCAATAATATTATGACTAATTAGATGATGATATGAGGATCAGAATGGCTGATTTGATACAACTGGATGAATCAAGAAGGGAAGCACATGATAGAAATGTTAAGTTGCAGTTGCAATGTAAAGATTTGTATGACAGAAGAACCACTCAAAGAAGTTTTGAAACTGATGACTTAGTTATAATGTGGAATGCTAGACTGGAGGACAAAGGAAAACATGGTAAATTTGATCTTATTTGGTTGGGACCATACATGATTGATAGCATGTGGGGTTCTGATTCATACATTTTGAAGCACTTAACTGGAAATATTCTAGAATTGTTGGTTCATGGACAGTTCCTAAAGTTTTACTTCTCCTGAAGTTTTAAAATCCATGAACAAGTAGGTTTTTACATATTATTTTAGTTATTTTTAGCTTCTTTAGGTTAGTTTTTCTTTCCTCTAGGTGGTCTTCTTGTCCCAAAATTCTAAAGTCTTGTTATGCCTGCGAGAGTCATACATCCCTAGTCAAAGCCACTGTTAGCACTATAAAATTTTATTCATGGTTCCAATGCTTTTCAATAAATTTTTTCCCTGATTCTCAAGCCCTAATGTTTCTATGCTTAAACCCTTTTTCATTTTCATGAAAAAATCCTAAAACCCTAAATCTTTGTCGCTCGCTATATTTTCAAGTTATCTTTTTTGAGTCACTTAAGTCTTATTAGCCCATGTGCCACTTTATCTTTTATGCATTTTCTCCTAATCTTGCAATCAAGATCAAATATTCTTTATTTTCTGGAGATCTGGCAAGGCAAGGCTATCTCTAAGTCTCGTAAGCGAAGGGAATATGCTCTTTTCATTCAGCGATCTAGCGAAGGTGCGACTTTATTTCTTGGCAGGCCTAGTCTTTCCTTCATCTCCTAATCTCTTAATTCTTGGTGGATATTTCTTAACATCTGGAGATCTGGTGACAATGGTATGACTTGAATTTTTATTGTTATCTCCTATTCTTGTAATGTTTTAGTTAAGTCTCAAAAAATCTAGAGATTTGACAAGGGTCGTTGATGTTGATTAGATCAGAGGGCTATCCATGGATCTCATAATTTAAGCTGGGTCAAGTGAATTATTCATAGATTCAGAGATACCTTTGTCTCTAAATTTCAAGATCAAGTTATAGTTAATTGTTGTGTTCTGAGATTGAGCGAGAACCATTGATCATGTTTCAGATGTGTGGTCGTTGCTGAATCTCGTGAATAAACTAGAGTCAAGACTTTTATTCATCGACTCAGAGATATGTGTTATGTCTAAATCTTGAGATTAGACTAGAGTTAAACAATTTGTGTAGAGATCATGAGATAAAGCCTTGTTGCTGAATCTCACAATGGGCCTGGGGTTAAGTCAAATCTTGTGAGATCTTGCACCAACCATTGATTAAGACCAAGATGTGTGGTTGGCGCTGAATCACTAGATAAAGTCAAAGTCAAGCAATGGATTCAGTTATTCAGAGATACATGGCCAAGATTCAGACATGCGTCTAAGTGACTTATCAAATTGGTGGTTGTTGTGTGATCTCTAAATAAACTATGGTTTAGGTTGGGTGTTCAATGACTCAAAGATAGTGCTATCATTGAATCTCAAAATAGGACCATGGTTAAGTAAAGATAAGTTAATGAGCAGTTTAGTTCTTATGATCAGATGGTTGGCATTGTTCCTCAAAGGTGAGATGATCTGATCATGTTGCAATAAGGCAATGCATTTTCTTGACATTTAGCTATGCTGAGGTCAACTATTCTGGATTTTTAGAGGAGGTTAATATGTAGTTAAGTTTGAGAAGATCTAGTGGAAAATATTTTTTCTTAATGCCAGAGATGAAGGATCTTTAATGCTCAAGGTATCATGCCTGTGTGATGCATGTTTGGGCCACTCAACGCAGGTCAAAAAGGAATAGGGATTTCTCAAGGCCACTAGTATTTTTCCATGTGGAGGTCAATGGGACTAGTGGTTTTGAAGTAAGGAAGGGTAAAGGTAGTGCAGATGTATGTGGATCACGTGGTTGGCGCGATGCCTCAAGGGGGAATTTACTCGTTAGATATTACTTAAGGCATTGTGATGTGATGCCACTAGCTCGATGACATCGTCAGAGTTTGGGTAACTTAAAGAAGATCTATGGCTCACTTTTAAAGTTGGAAAAGATTCAAATCTTGACCATTGATACCATATTCTATGCCACCAGTGACCATTATAACTGATATTTGAATTTTTTAAATATATCTCTTAGAGTTTTCATGGCGATGGACTGATATTTTTTTTCTTGGTCAATAATGAGTCAATCTAATTTTTTGGGTCACCTTTATACAGATGTAGAGTGGTGTTTGGATAAGGATTGTGCATCTCAGAATTTTTTTATGTTCAAAATTGACATTTCAGGCTTTTATCAGATTGATACACCTTATAGCGGCACTCGGTCTCTTTTGTATTTATGTTGAGTTGTTCTCTGTGTCATGGTGCTTGGGAATATATACTTCATGGTACTATTCTTCACATCCCAAGAAGTATGGCTACAGATCATATCAGATTGCACAGATTGAAGTGAAAGATAGGGTTACAACTTGATGACAGGGTAGTTGAATGAATTGAAGGTATTTATTGTTGTAAACCCTAACCCTAAATGATCCAAAGCTTGTTGCAATTTGTGTTCCCATAAATGGATTTCCAAGATCATTTAGTAGGGGCAGGAGAATTGGGAAAGTAGAGAGAATTAGGTTTCTTGCTTGTTTCCAGTCAAGGATATAGAAAATATTTTTAGACTGTATTAAGACAAAGTAGAAAGTTCTTATTATCTTTTGCATACTATTGTATTGTGTATTTCCTTAGTCATATTGCTACAGAAACTTTGATTCATCATACTTGATATAATTTTTCTCAGATTTAAGTCTCCCCTTTGTGTTATCTTCTAAGTTTTGAGTTTTATGACTTATTCCATAAGATTTCCTTATGTATATATTTTATTCCATAAATATTTGATCTAAGATCAAATTAAAATGCTTTGGATATAATATAGGCTCATTTTATTATCTACATAAGGATACTATAAGCAGTGTGTGGTCTGGGATATTTATGTTTATGGTTATGAGTCTTTGACCAGTAGGTTGGTTTCAATTTTCAGTATTTTTATTGAGGAGTTGCTCAATGGACAAGGCACAAATCAAGAACTAGTATATTATTTTGACAAATATTTCTGATAGGTTTGGCTATATTCTGCCCTATCAAAACATCAAAACCATTTCAGTTCCTTTTACATTTTTTGGTTGTTGGTTGTTGTCCTAAATGATAATGGAGAGTCAATGAATGTCTGGTTAGCATTTAGTACTTTCTTATCATTAGTTTTTGTTAAAATCCAAAGTTATAAGGAGTTGTAAAGAGTTAAGATTTATCTAGATTAGGTGTACCCACCTTGGTTTTACAGAGCTAGAAGTGCAGAGGGCAGTCTTACCTTGCATAGCTTTCATACTTGGATTTAACCACTCCTAACATTAGTCTCAAGGTATATTGGTGGCTTCTGAAAGCATAAACATTTTCAAACACCACCAAGTGGATCTTGGTGATAGAATTCTATGAATTCTAATATGGTATCAAAGCCTTCTTGTTGCAGTCCAATCTTGAGTTTTTGAAAAAAAGTTGGAGCTCTAAGGGTTTAAAATTTACAGATGTTTCCTATGTCGATCTGGGGGGATTTTTTTTGGAGCACATTCAGCACAAACTGACCTCATGGTTGTGTTTAGAAGGCCCAAAAAGTATTATTTTCATATAAGCCACTCCCAATTTGGACACAATTGGAATCTGAAGCAATTTTTTTGCATGTACGACCTTGTTTTGGGAACATTTTATGAGGCAAAGAAAAAATTCAAAAAAATCTATTTTGCTTAAAGCACAACCAATGTTAACTGGCAGTGCTTCCCAATGGCCACCACCACCTTGCCTAGTGGCCACCACTGTGTATCCCAGTGGTCACCTCCACCACCACACTGCCCTACGGCCACCCCCGAGCCATTGTGCAACAAGCACCACTCTACCAACCCCTTTGCGCTACCCCCTAGTCACCGTACAGTTTGTGTCTAGGGGTTTTAAGCCCTTGGGAGCTATAAAATTTTCTTTGGTGCCCTTGTTGACCTCCATTTAGTGTTTTGCTGGTATCTAAAGAAACCAGAGGTCTTTTTTTGCAAACAAGATATCATCAGAAATCACTTTCCGAGACAAAGACTTTGGTGCAGGTTTGATTTTCAAAATTTTCTACTTCATTGCTTTTTTTTCCAATCAAAGTGATAGATTATTTTATGCACTCTCTGGCCTCCAGGATGTGCATGCGGACTTCATTTTTTTCTCATGAATAGGCGTTGGAAAGATCTTGATGAGCTCTCTTTAGATTCGAGTTTATTTTTCTAAGAAATTTGATCAAATATTTTCCCATTCAATATGAATCATTTCTTTCCCTGTATCTCCTTCTATCTTTTCATTTTATACTGGGGTTTGGTATTTCTCTTTGTGGGGGGTGTTTTTCTCTTGTTTTTTTTCATTTATCTAAGAAAAACTAGAACACTCAAAAACACAAAATACAAACCCTTATGCATCGTTTGTCTAGTTTTAAAAGATAACAAATTTAAACAGTTGGAGTAGTGCAACAATGACTAATTCAACATAACTTGAGCTTCTCACTCCACGTAATTTCTATTTCTGGAAATCATGTATGACTCAGCTTCTCAGGTCACGAGGGTTATGGTCTTGTTTGGACACCATTCAGCCAGTATTGACTCATCCTTATGAGATAATGCAGCATAGGAAAAAGATGGATGAGGCCATGGGTGTGATTCACCTACATGTTTCAAATAGTTTACTATTTCATCTTGATGGTTTTGATACTCCTCTTGATATGTGGGAGAATTTTTAGACTCTCTTTGGCACAGTTAATGAGATTAGGGCACTTCAGATTAAATCAAAATTCACAACTTTGGGTCCTGAGTGATTTCCTTATTTTCAAAATTTCTTGATGAAATTTAAATCTATAAGGTCTATCTTACATGGTTTTGGAAAGAATAAGACAAATTCAAAGTGCATTTACCTGATTATTTATTTTCTTCTACCTTCCATTCTACCATGGATACTTTGGGTCTACAATTTACCATGCCTACATTTGATGTGTTATGTGATCATTTGATTCATGAGAAGGAAAATCTATTTAAGCTTGATTCTCTCAAAGGTTCAAAGAACTAAGCATTGGTTGCCTAAATATTTAAGGTGAACCATAAGCCAAAACTGAAGCCAAAGAAAGATTCAATAGGTAGTGAGAGTTCCTCCAAGCCACCTCCTAAGTCTGATTCAAAACCATATTGCCATCCTAAGAAAGGGAAATCTTCAAATTTTAGTGAGTCTTCCTCCAAGACTATGAAGTACATAGGTGATCCTTGTAATTTCTGTGGTAATGAAGGACATCTAGTTTCTAGGTGTTGGAAATGATTAGAGATTTTAGAGGGAGCAGCAGCATCATATCACCTCACCTCAACCACCTTCCTCTTCCATAGGGAAAGGGAATTCTCTTTTTGTACGAGCTTTGTCTTTTGGATCCACATGGATTATTGATTCAGGTGCTTCACCACATGTCACACTCTCTGTAGCTAGTCATCACACTTGCACCCAATCATACTTTACATATTATCATTGGTGACTTAGCACACCTTGTAGTTATAGGTTTGGGTACTGTCTCATTCTCAGGTGGTTTTCTTCATTATGTACTTCTTTTTCTTGACCTTTCGACAAACTTCCCTTTTGTTTATCAGTTTTTTCATTCTAACTTTGGGAAAATAGTTGATTTCTCACCACATGAATTGTTTATTTGAGACCTCCATGATCCTAATGTGATTGTGGCTACTCGCAGTGTTGATCCTCAGTCTCACTTACATGGGTTTTATGGCTTTGAGAGTTTAGATGGTTCTGGGGTCTCTCTTGTGGAACATGCACAAGCAGACTTTGGCATCAATCTTTTGGCCATGTTAATTACAAATACTTACAACAGATGAGTACATAAGCACTTATGAGTGGGATTTCTCTAATTTCCTATAATGATAGTGTATGTTGAGGTTGTGCTCTTGGAAGACATCACATGGATCCTTTTCCTATAGGTCGAGCCACTCGTGCTAAGGCACCCTTAGATTTGGTACATAGTGATCTCATGTCATTTTTTAATCCTTCATTTTCAGGGGCCCATTATGTGCTCACTTTCATTGATGACTTTTACAAGCGTACTTGGGTGTATTTTCTCAAGTACAAGTCTGGTGTCTTTGATACGTTTCGTGTCTTCAAGAAATTTGTGGAGAAGCAATCGAGTCTTTCTATCAGGAGGATACACACCGACAATGTGGGGAGTATGTGAATAAGGATTTCAGGGATTTTTGCACTGAGCATGGTTTACAACATCAAGTGATAGTTCTACACACCCCTCATTAGAATGGTGTTGCTAAGAGAAAGTGTTAGTAATAACTGAGAGGGGGGGTGAATCAGTGGCCTCAAAAAATAATCCTTAAACTTAACCACCAATTAATAAACCTCAAATTATTATGTCCCTACAAGATGCATACCATGAAATGCTTATAATGATTAACCATCTGTCGGTTTACCTTGTCTGTCCTTATTCTCCTTGATTATCGATAAGCAGTATAACTATTTACCAAAATACAATAAATATGTAGAGTATACCGATAAATCCATAATGAATTATGCAAGATATAAAATAGTAAAGAAATATATCATACACACATATAACACATGGATTTTAATATGGAAACCCTATTAAGGGAAAAAAACCACTAGGACCGGTACCCCAAATTTTCACTCTTCTGAAGTGAGCCCTTTTAAGAGCCAACCCTGTAAAGGTTACAAACACACTATTAGGTATGATTTTGTTAGAGGATTTTACACATATAGGTTGTCACTTAGTATCAGGCATCTAATGTTTCCATCCTTGAATCAGCCTCTCTCTTAGATTGTCAATAGGCATCAGGCATATCCAATGCTACTTTCATGAATCAACCTATTTGGCACCCCTTGGGATGTACCTCAATATATAGAAGACTGTTAAGTCTTTCTTTGTTAAGAGACTTGATGCTTCAATGGTTAAACTAAAAAAAAATGACCTGTTTCTAATGCAACTTGAATTGAAAATTTTCATATCTATTTAAGTACATTACCTCTGTGATCAATGTATCAATTCAATTCTTTTGTGCTCCATACTTTCTGCTATGTGATGTTGTGCGCACTATTTGTCGGTGTCTGTAGAATTCCTTAGCTCTCCTTCAACTTGATTGATCAAATTCTCTTTAGCATCCTCTTTCTATTCACTCCCCTTAATCCCTTTTTTCATGTGATACAAAAATGAATTAATCTTGTCTCTTATATAGACATGATATTCACTGTTTCTTGATTCTTGATTCTTGATTCTTGGCATGAAAAATAATCCAGCCAATTTGATTTAAAGCATAACTCCTGATTTGTCTCATAGTTATCTTCATGCCAACTATATAAATCATCTTTAAATCAATTACTTAACTCTATTTGAATAAAACAAAGAAAACAACCAGTTAAGTCTATCTTTAGCTCTTGCCAGCTAGATATTTTGTCATTTTCTGAACTCTCTATTCCGTCGGTCAACTCTTCAGTTAGTTGTCGGTTAAAACTTCCAGTTTAATCAGTGTGACTCCAGTTAGATTTGAGATCTTCATCCGTTGGGCATCATTGTATTTTTACTCATCGAGCAACACTATTTGTAGGTTGTCAGGCATCATGTGGTTTGCTTTGTCGGGCAACAATGTTTTCTACTCGTTGGCTATCACTATGACTTCTCTTCTTTTTCTTTACCGATGGTGTGCACTCCATCTATGTTTGTATGTCACTTAGTGAATACTTGACTTTTATACATTTTTGAAAGCATAACCTTTGTTCCATTGATTCTCTAAAGTCTTTGGCGTTATATACATGACCGTACAAATGATATCAAGTTGACATCAATAACAATACAAATCATTAACTAATTTAATGCCTTGCATTATCTTCAACTTAACATTATCAAACATTTAATTAGTTACATGTCATCAATCTCTCCCTTTGGAGTTGATGGCAAAAAACTTATATTATCACACTATACTATTTCTAATACAATATGAAATACAATTGTTGAGATTCGTCAAACTACCAATCTCTCCCTTTTGTAAACTGATAAATGTCTAAACTTTGGTAAGCTCTATTTTAGCTTAGATTTGATTCCTACAGTTCTCTTGTCTTCTAATGTGTTGAGTCCTTTTCTTGTGTCAATTTCTCTCCTTTTTAATGTTCTTCTATTTTGATGTATTTTTCTCTTTTTAGCAACTCTTCCTTTGTATAAATTTTTTTCATACAAACTCTCTCCCTATGGATATGATCTCTCCCTATCGGAGTAATCTGATAATGGATAATTTTTCTCATAAGAATGTGATAATATGGATAATCTCTCTCCCTTTCACAATAATGCCAAACAGATATTTTACAAATATCTAACATTCATGTCAAACAATCATTTTTCTATCCATAATATATTCCTTGAATTTCCCTTATCCATCAGCAATACAACAATAATCTCTGGTGCTTAGTTCTAATATATACATGTCTGTATATAGATGTTACTTTTAATTTCATCTCATTTCTTGCATCAACATGAATGATATTATTATAATATGTAGGTTGATGCAGCCTTCAGTCATTTTACTGATTGGTAGACAAGGGTTTGACCCCTAGTCTCTTTCTCAGGTACTCAAATGTATCCTTGGGTAGTGGCTTGGTGAAGATATCAGCTAATTGTTCTTTGGATTGCACATACTCAAGTATCGCCTCTTTTTCTTGAATTTGTTCTCTTAAGTAATGATACTTGATGGAAATGTGTTTAGTTTTTGCATGCATGACTGGATTCTTGGAAATGTTTATTGCACTATTGTTATCACAATAGATAATCATTGGCTCTAAGATCTTCATATGCATACCTTCCAGCAACTGTTTGGTCCATGCAATATTTGAGCAATTTGCAGCAGCATCAATGTACTCTTCTTCTGCAGTGGACTGAGAGATGCATCCTTGCTTCTTTCTAATCCATGTGACAAGTTTGTCACCCATAAATAATGCTCCTATAGTTGTGCTCTTTTGGTCATCAAGATTCCCAGCCCAATCAGCATCGATAAACACCTTAAGGTCAAATTTTCCTTCTCTTCTATACCATAAGCCAAATTCCTCAATATTCTTCAGATATCTTAGAATTGTTTTCACAGCAGTCATATATGATTCCCTGGGGTTAGCAAAAAATCTAGCAATAATTCCTACTGCATGTGCAATATTTGGTCTAGTGTGTACAACATACATGAGTTTTCCAATCATTAATTTGTAGAAATTTTGATTTACTTCTGTTGTTTTTTCCTCCTTTGTCAATTTACATCCAGTAGCCATCGGTGTTCCAACTAGTTTGGATTCTTCCATCTTGAATGTTTTTAGGACCTCTTTGATGTACTTGGACTGTGTAATGAAAATTCATTCACTTTGTTGAATGATCTGTAGACCAAGAAAGAACTTGATCTCACCAAACATAGACATCTCAAACTCTTTGCTCATCTTTTTATAAAATGATTTGCATAGCATATCATTGCCTCCAAATATGATGTCATCAACAAATATTTTAGCAATCAAGGTGTTAGCATCAGTATCTTTTTTTAAATAAAGATTACTCTATTCACTAGCCCTTACAAATCCAATACTTATTAGATAGGAATAAATTCATTCATACTAGGATCTTGGAGCTTGTTTCAATCCATACAAAGCTTTGTGAAGTCTACATACCATTTCCCTCTTGTCTGGATCAACAAACCCTTCTGGTTGTTCAATGTATACTTCTTCTTCCAGTATTCCATTTAGGAATGATGACTTGACATCCATTTGGTATACCTTGAATCCTTTGAATGTAGCATAAGCAAGCAATATTATTACTCCTTCTAGCCTAGCAATGGGTGCAAAGGTCTCTCCATAGTCTATACCTTCCTCTTGTGCATACCCTTTGCATACTAGTCTTGCTTTGGTCCTTGTGACTTCTCCATTCCCATTTAGCTTATTCCTAAATATCCATTTTTTACCGATGACATTCTTGTCATCTGGTCTTGGCACAAGTGACCATGTTTTGTTCTTCTCAATCTGCTCAATCTCATCATTCATAGCACTTATCAATTCCTCGTTATCTAGTGCAACATTGACAAATTTTGGCTCAAACTCACAAATAAACAATTTGAGTTTAATGACTTACTTCTTGTTCTTGTACCAGCTTTCTTATCTCCTATGATCTGGACCTCTGGATGGTTCCTTCTTACATATCTTTCAAGTATAGGTATAGTTCTTTGTCTATCAGCTTGATCATTATTTTGATCTTCATTATGTTCTTCATCACCTTGCACATTATTTTGATCATTATCCTGACCATTGGTATTTGTAGCCTGATGCTCGAGAAAAATGATTGGTAGCTTAGGGGCTCTACATTGTTGGTAGGTTAGACTGTCAGGTTCCTTGTTGTAAGTGAACTTATTGTAGTCCTCTGGTTCTTTAGTGCTTTCTTGTTCATTTTTCTCTGCAAATTTGTCTATCTTTACATTTCCACTTTCAATAATTTTGTTAGAGGCTTTGTTTAGATATTCGTAAGCCTTTCTCTTGGTAGAATAACCTAGAAAAATTCCTTCATCACTCTTGGAGTCAAGTTTCCATTTCTATCATCTTTTAAGATATAACATTGACTGCCAAAAATTTTGAAATAACTTACATCGGGTGTGTATCTATACCATAGCTCATAAGGTGTCTTCTTGGTGTCTTTCTTCAATTGTACTTTGTTCAGTGTGTAAATAGTAGTACTAACAGCTTCCCTCCAGAATATTTCAAGGGTGATGCATTTTTCTATCATCAGTGTTCTAGCACAATCAACTATTGATCGGTTCCTTCTCTTAGCAATCCCATTTTGTTGTGGCGTTCTTGGTGCAAAAACCTATCTTTTTATACCATGCTCATTGCAAAAGTTAGTGAATTCATCTGATATAAACTCACCTCCTCTATTTGATCTCAAACATTTTAGATCCTTACCACTTTGTTTCTCTACCATGGCCTTATACCATTTGAACATCTTAAATGCTTCTGATTTATCTTTTAGAAACATAACTATCATCATTCTAGAGTAATCATCAACAAAGAGAATAAGATATCTATCTCCATAATAACTCTTTGTCCTCATGGGTCCACATAAATTAGTATGGAATAATTCTAGAATTACATCAGATGTATGGGTTTTTCTTTTAAAGCTAGACTTTGTCATTTTACCTTTTTGACAATTTTTACACATGATGTTGTCGGGCTTGGTCATTGTCGGTAAGCCTCTGACATTTCTCTTTTTTTTCTAATTTTTATCATGTTGTCAAAGTTCACATGACACAGTCTTTTGTGCCATAACCATATGTCTTCATTTGTATCAATCAAACAAGTGGAGTTAGTATCATTCAGATAGAATAAGTTACCTTTTGTCTTCTCACCAGTACCAATCAGATTTCCATATTTGTTGAAAATCTTTGCCTTCTTATTTTCAAATGCTACTTTGTGACCTAAATTATTCAACTGAGAGACACTCAATAGATTATAATTCAATCCATTTACCCAATAATAATTCTCACACTTTATCTGGTTATTCAACATTATTGTTCCTCTACCTTCAACTGGACAAGGTGTGTCATTTCCCATTCTTACTGATCCACCCTTGTAGTATTCAAAAGTCTAAAAATTTTGCTTATCAGCGGTCATATGATGAGTACAGCCACTATCTATGATCCAAACATCATTTTTGCTAATTTTAGATATGAGATTTGTTTCTACATACCTTTCTTCATCATAATCTAAATCATCCTTTACAGCCACAAACACCATCTCGATGTCTTCATTAGATTCGGTGTCAGTATCATCATCATTTCATTTTGCTAGCTAGATGACCTTCTTTCCTTTTTTCTTATAGTATTGGGTATCTCTTCTATCTGATTGTTGGTAGCTTCTATAATCACCTCTGTCAAACTTCTTCTCAAAATATCTGTCATTACTTCTGTCATCTTTTCTTCTGTTAGTACATCTTGCAGCAAAATGCCCAATCTCTTTGCAATTAAAACAAACAAGTGGTAATTTCCCTTTGTATTTACCTTTGCCTCTCTACATTCTTCTGGCTATAAGTGCTTCTATTTCATCAAGATCATCTTCTTCATTTTCACTATCACTATCTTTTCTCATCGTGTTTTTGTGACTTGATTTACTTATTATCATAGAAGTTTTGAATGCAGACTATATGTTTGTTAAGACACTATTATTTAAGTTATTCATCTCAAATGAAATCAGTCTTCCAATTAAACTATCTAGAGTAACATTGCTATTTTCTACTGCTCTCATTTCTTGAATGGCAGATACTCTAATAGCATAAGTAGGCAGTAAGGTTCTTAGAATTTTACTTACCACTGTATCTTCTTCCAGTGCACCTCCAACTCCTCGGATAGCATTGAATACCTCTTTAATTCTTATGTTGTACTAAGTGATGTTTTCTTCTTCTTTCATTTTGAGATCATCAAAATTTCCTCTAAGGCTTTCTGCCTTGGCTCTCAAGACATTTTTGTCACCACCATGTACAAGCTTCAATTTGTCCCACATCTACTTTGCAGTTTTGCATTCTTTGACATCTTCAAATTCAGCATCAGAGAATGGGGAAGAAAGCCCTATCATCATGCCATTATGTTCATGTTTTTCTCTCATTCGTTCAACTGATGGTGCTCATGTGGGCAACACATATTCAGTTTTAAGGAATTGAGTAACATCATTACCAATACCTAATAAGTGGAGTCTTATCTTTCTTTGCCATGAAGCAAAATTATCTTTGTTTAACTTGGGCACATCTCGCCTATTCATCTTGTGATATTTGGCTTAGGTCTTGAAACCTTCCTTCTAAGCACACAAGCTCTCATAGCAATTGTTAGTAATAACTAAGAGGGGGGGTGAATCAGTGGCCTCAAAAACTTATCCTTAAACTTAACCACCAATTAATAAACCTTAGATTATTATGTCCCTACAAGATGCATGCCACGAAATGCTTATAATGATTAACTATTTGTCGGTTTACCTTGTCTGTCCTTATTCTCCTTGATTACTGATAAGCAGTATAACTATTTACCAAAATACAGTAAATATGCAGAGTATACTGACAAATCCAGAATGAATTATGCAAGATATAAAATAGTAAAGAAATATATCATACACACATATAACACATGGATTTTAATGTGGAAACCCTGTTAAGGTAAAAAATCAATAGGACCGGTACCCAAAATTTTCACTCTTCTAAAGTGAGCCCTGTTAAGAGCCAACCCTGTTAAAGGTTACAAACACACTATTAGGTGTTACCTTGTTAGAGAATTTTACACATATAGGTTGTCACTTAGTATCGGGCATCTAATGCTTCCATCCTTGAATCAGCCTCTCTCTTAGACTGTCAATAGGCATCGGGCATATCCAATGTTACTTTCATGAATCAACCTTTTTGGCACTCCTTGGGATGTACCTCAATATATAGAAGACTGTTAAGTACTGCTCTGTTAAGAGACTTGATGCTTCAATGGTTAAACTGAAACAAAATATCCTATTTCTAATGCAACTTGAATTGCATATTTTCATATCTATTTAAGTGCATTACCTCTCTGATCAATGTATCAATTTAATTCTTTTGCGCTCCATACTTTCTACTTTGTGATGTTGTGCTCACTATTTTTCAGTGTCTAACGAAATCCTTAGCTCTCCTTTAGCTTGATTGATCAGTTTCTCTTTAGCATCCTCTTTCTATTCACTCCCCTTAATCCCCTTTTTCATGTGATACGAAAATGAATTAAGCTTGTCTCTTATATAGACATGAGATTCATTTTTTCTTTATTCTTGATTCTTGGCATGAAAAACAATCTAGCCAATTTGATTTAAAGCATAACTATTGATTTGTCTCATAGTTATCTTCATGCCAACTGTATAAATCAGCTTTAAATCAATTACTTAACTCTGGTCGAATAAAACAAAGAAAACAACCAGTTAAGTCTATCTTTAGCTCTTACCAGCTAGATATTTTTTGATTTTCTAAACTCTCTATTTCGTAAGTCAAATCTTCAGTTAGTTTTTGGTTACAACTGCCAGTTCCGTCAGTGTGACTCCAGTTAGCTTCGGGATCTCCATCCGTCGGGCATCATTGTATTTTTACTCGTTGGGAAACTCTATTTGCATCTTGTTAGGCATCCTATGGTTTGCTTCGTCAGGCAACACTATCTTCTTCTCGTTGGGTATCACTGTGACTTTTCTTCTTTTCCCTTACCGATGGTGTGCACTCCGTTGGTGTTTGTATGTTACTTAGTGAATACTTGACTTTTATGCATTGTTGAAAGCATAACCTTTGTTCCATTGATTCTCTGAAGTCTTTGGCATTATATACATGACTGTATAGATGATATCAAGTTGACATCAATGACAACACAAATCATTAAATGATTTAATGCCTTGCATTATCTTCAACTTAACATTATCAAACATTTAATCAGTTACATGTCATCAAAAAGAACAAAACATTATGGGAAATGGCCAATTGTATGTTTTAGTCTCGTGTTATGCAACCTTCTTTTTGGGCTGAGGTAGCCAATTATGCCACCTATATTCAGAATTAGGTGCCTCATAAATCATTACAACATATGGCTCCTAAGGAGGCTTGGTCTCAGATCAAGCCTAAAGTTTCCACGTTCTGAATTTTTGGTAGTGTGGCTTGGGCATTTATTCTAGATTCTCAAAGGAAATCCATGGAGAGGAAGAGATGACCACTCATATTTTTTGGCTACTATGAGGATGCCAAGGCATATAGGTTTTTTTATCCTATTCTAGAGAGGTCTTGTTTCAATGGGATGTCCATTTTGATGAGCATTATCCTCTAATGGATTCTCCATCACCAGCTTCTCCCTCACTATCTACTCCTCCATCTTGATCTCTTGAGGGTACTTTTTCTCTTGATGATGATGATGATGATGATGATGATGATGATGATCAACCATCTCCACCACCACTAGTTGATCTAGTTTTGCCCAGGTGGGCCAATTTTATAGTTTGTTATTGAATAGATTTTCCTTCTCTTAAAGATAAACAAATGAATAACTCCTTAACCCAATTTAGAAAGAAAATTGTCACTGATAGTTGAGTTAGCCTCTCATGGCTATACTCTCTACTTCAAACGAGCAGCTACCTTCTATTAAAATTAATCTTTTATGAATATTTATTATGAAAGAATCAAAATGGGAAATACTTTTAACCAGGAAGCATGAAAGGCTAGCAACATTCCAGTATGAATTTATAATAAAATGCTTAAGATTTTAGAAAAATATTCAACTATCATGAGTCAACTAACTCTAATTTAATGGAATAAACTTTTATAAAGGTCGATTAAACTTGATATGATATCTTGAAAATATAACTGATAAAACCTCAAAACATACGCACAGATCAAATTAGTATTAACATTCAATCCCAAGTGAAATTAAAAGCCATACATTTCATCAGACCAACTGATCAATGAAAATACTATAATCTATTATAAACCAACTGATATTATATTCATATGCCAAGAGTTTTCACAATATAAAGCAAAGAAAACTACCCAAAAAAAGATAGTATAGTGATGTCTTTCAAAAACCAGAGAATCGACCCTACAATGGTCATCAAAAATTGCATATAAATCCACGCAAGGCTATTGAGTTTTTAGTAACTGATTGTCCTTGAAAATAGCATAGACTAAGATTAAACTATGAAAATTTAGAACTATCCTCTAAAAGGACTAATTTATTGATTGGTCATTCCTAAATACATTATCTTCAGTGGCCTTGGTGGCATCCAGTGTAGCACTTTGTTCCTCGAAAGTTTCTGAGAAGCTCGCGAGCATCTCCTAGTTTGGTGTGGCAATGATCTCAAACCTCTGCTCCCAAATGTCTTTGTAGTTTAGCATCTACTTGAGTTTTTCCTTATGCAACTTCATTTGTTCATAGCCAAGAATCACCAATGACTCTATTCGAGAAATCACTATAAAGTATTTTTCCTCTATATCATTGGTTGTCTTCAGAATTTTCATATTTTCCTCATAAGAGCTCAGCATCTTAGCAATATCAATCTCAACTCTTGCTTCATGCTCAATTAGTTTACCCAGATAGTCAATATGAGTGTTCATGACTTCCTTCACACAATTCAGTGCTTTTATTACCTGAGTTGAGTCTTCAACAACTTGCTCATAGAGTGTGCTTTTCCACTCCACATTTACCTTAGTCACAAACAAAAAAAAATTCTTCAACTCCAGGAACTACCTTTTCTGCAAGAAATTTGTCTATACCATAGGTATAGACTTCTTCCATATTTATCACCATTGTATCCAACAAAACTTTTTATTTCTTCCATGCTTCAACATTTGCTTCCATTGTTGCAATTAAAGTGATAGACTTTTTGAATAAATCACCAAAATCATGAGTGAACTTGGTGGCTTATTTGGTGATCTTTTCTATCTAGTTGAAGAAATTCTAAGATATTGATATGTCCTTATGAACTTGATCTATGAAACTTTGATTCTCTAGGGACTTAACATCCAAGTTGATAGGGGTTGCAGAGTAGGGTTCTGTAGCAATTGAATATATTTCACTATCTCACAAAGGGTGTGTTTCAACTTCATCTTGTCTTCGACATCTTTCCACACCCTGTGATTAATATTTTAATTAGCTGAGTTGAATATTTTCAAATCAGCATCCCTTGTAGCCATGCCTAGATCTAATTTCTCCACATTGAAGTCTTCTTCAGTGACCTCTTCACTAGTCTTATAAAAAATTGGGTCTAAAGATTTTTCCAATCTAATGACCTATCTGTGAATCCACATCAAGCATGACTTCTATTTTTTTATTTTTCACTCTCGGTGTTTTCCCCAAATACATACTAACCAGGTCTCCAACAGGGGTTGAAACAAGGACAATGCTTCATTTCTTACTCACTGACAACTCTAACTAGTTTGGAGTTTTTGGGTTAGTGGTACCTATAGGAATCTAAGTAGTTGTGCTATTCTATATTACTAAGTCTTGTTGACCTGATCCTCCTTGTCCCTTAGTTCCAAAGACATTAGCTAGATTTTTGTCCATCTTAGATTTCTCTTGAAGCCTTGTATTTCCTTCCTCTGTTTCTAAATCAATAATGATATAGGGAACCTTGACGGTCTTTTCTTTTCTCCTACTTCTGGTTCTAGTGACTCTTACATGGTTGTTGAGGACTGATTTTTGATCTTTTGGAAGGGTTGCTACTCCAGATTCTATTTCACCTGCAGGAAAAAGTTTTTCAACTTTATGAGTATGTATAGGTGAGTATTCAATTTTTTAAATTCATGAACTTCTTCTGGTTTTTGATCCATTTGTTCCTTGTTTCTTCTTCTTATCCTTATCTTTAATTCATTTCTCTATTATCTTTGTAAGGAAACTCAGGTGCGGAAACAGCTTCCTACGCTAATCTCTATAGGAAAGTATTATGAAAATTCTTTTAAACCCTTACAATTTCAGATTCGTTAACTACTTTAACAAAGATATTGCAACCACATACCATGCATATAGAAAAGTAGAGAATGACACAATGATTTACCCTGGGGAAAACCTTTCGGTAAAAAACCCCAGCACTCCAAAACCTGCACAATGTATTGATCAAAACTATTACAGGTTACAACACACTTGCAATGCAAGTTCTTTCAGAAGATTTCAAAACCCTTGAAGACAAATCATGGCAGCATAAAACATTCCAACAATACACTCGCATCACAGCTCTTTGCAACCCTAAAAAATGCTTATATGATGCGCTTCACTTTTTAGGGCTACTCCCAAAGATAACCGTATTAGGGTTTTACCATTCTCCGAGAAAATAGGAAACCCAAACCCCACGATTGGGGAAGAGTGTACAGTACTCACATTTATCAGTTGC